>SJYV01018899.1:293676-306648 GCA_006410875.1 Neotragus pygmaeus | reverse complement strand
GATTTCTTGGGAAGGAATCATGCTAAAGCTGAAACTCCAGTACTTTGGCCACCTCATGCGAAGAGTTGACTCATTGGAAAAGACTCTGATGCTGGGAGGGATTGGGGACAGGAGAAGGGGACGACGGAGGGTGAGATGGCTGGATGGCATCACGGACTTGACGGACGTGAGTCTGAGTAAACTCCGGGAGTTGGTGATGGACAGGGAGGCCTGGTGTGCTGCGATTCATGGGGTCGCAAAGAGTCAGACACAACTGAGCGACTGAACTGAACTAAACTGAAATATTAAAAAGTAAAGTGAAGGAAGCAGGGTAAACGGCTGGACTTGAGGAAGGAAGCTGCACCATGAATAGACGCTGGTGAAATAAGGGTCCAATTGGGTCAAGAAATTGGGCCAGGCTAAGCACTTCAAGACAAAGACTGTGATCAAAAGGTGGAGTGTCCAGGGTCTCTTCCTCAGTGGTTCCTGCTGCAGGTACAGAGTGTCATGGCTGAAGGGAGCCAAGAGGGCCAAATAAATTTCCAGGATGGACTGAAGCTAGCACCTCTGGGGCAGAGTGTTTAGAGAAATAAGAAAGAAATTTTACATCAGGCAGCGAGCTCTAGGTTCAAATCCTGACTCACAGGGTTTGTTATCTTGAGCACTCTACTAAGCTCTCTGAGCCTCTGTTTCCTGTGCCATAAGAGCATAACCGTTGTTCCCAACAAGCACGTTGTTAGGGAAGGATGGACCCAACGTGCACGGTGGGTTTTAGAAACTGTCAAGGCCCACACCAGACGTCCACTGAGATTGAGAGAGGGTTCTCCATCCTCCGACCCCTTCATCCTGTCTCCTCCCCTTCCCTGGGACCTCTCTGCAGCTGAGACTTCCACTCCCTCCCCACATCAACCCCCNACTGGTGTGTGCCGCCGTGGGCTTGTGCCCTGAGGATGAGAGATGCCTGTTGTATTTGGGGCAGACAGCGACAGCTGCCATTTCTTACGTGTGGTTTACGCCATGCTCCTCCAGTAGGTTTCCTCAGTCACCCTCGGCCCCAGCCCAGTGCAGTGGGCCTGGTGATTTCACACGTGAGATCGCTGATGCTTGAGAGGGCCTTCTAGCACAGCCAAGCCGCTGATGCCTCACAGCCTAAGTCTGAGTCCTAGTCTGAGCCTTAGGCTTTAATCTGTCAGACGGCTCTGCTGGGTGCATTCCGAGAGAGAAATGGGTGGGAAGCACGCGGGTAAGGGAGTGGGGGAACGTGGTGTTGGGCCGTGATTTAGAATTCCACCTCTAGCTGCCAGGCCTTGTGAACGCTTGTCGTCCCACTTCATTCTTCCTGCTTCTGGAGTCTTCTTGGTGCAGTCTTGGACTCTGGTAATCGTGATAAACAGCATCTATCACTGTAGATGCCGTGTGCAGGTAACTGCTCAGCGTGATGTATATATCATGGGACAAAACCTCCCAGCCTCCCGTGAGGCAGGTACTGTTGTCAACACATGGAGAGACTGAGGCTCAGAGAGATGAAGAAGCTTGCCCCAAAGCATGCAGCCAGGTCCAGCGGCAGTAGTTGAACTCAGGCCGGCCTAGATCAGGTCCTGTGGGTCCACAGTCGGTGGAACCCCCCAGGGCNGTACTGTTGTCAACACATGGAGAGACTGAGGCTCAGAGAGATGAAGAAGCTTGCCCCAAAGCATGCAGCCAGGTCCAGCGGCAGTAGTTGAACTCAGGCCGGCCTAGATCAGGTCCTGTGGGTCCACAGTCGGTGGAACCCCCCAGGGCCCACACTCTGGCTTTCCACCTTCTGATTCTCCTTCTCTCTCCACAGCCTTGGCCCCGGGGGCCCCACTGAGCAAGCGGCATGCGGCGCCCCCGGGCCTGCCCGGCATCCTTCTGCCCACTGCCCAGCACCCCCAGGAGGCCCTGACGCCCGGGGGCACTTCTGCTGTGCACAGGACCACGTGGGGGTTTGCCATGGTGACATAAAGGGGTGCGGAGGAAGGAAGGAGCGCAACCAGCCGTGGACTGCGCCCCTGGCTGGGAGGAAGGGCCAGGGCCCGGATCCTCCTCTCCCCTGCCCACTGCGGGCCTCACTCACTGAGTCTCTGTGAATCTCTTGGCCGGTGGACACCTCGGGCGTCTCCTCCTGCGTGGGGCCTTAGGGCCTTGGGGCAGGCCGGGGCCCTGGTGGCCACGGTCTCGGGGGCCAGGATGCCCGCCCTGGCGCGCCTCCGCAGGTTGTGTCGGCACGTGTCCCCGCAGGCCGTCCTTTTCCTGCTGTTCGCCTTCTGCCTGTTCAGCGTTTTTGTCTCGGCCTACTACCTTTATGGCTGGAAGCGGGGCCTGGAGCCCTCCGCGGACGCCCCCGAGCCTGACTGTGGGGACCCTCCTCCCGTGGCCCCCAGCCGCCTGCTGCCGCTCAAGCCCATCCAGGCGGCCACCCCTTCCCGCACGGACCCGTTGGTGCTGGTGTTCGTGGAGAGTCTCTACTCGCAGCTGGGCCAGGAGGTGGTGGCCATCCTGGAGTCCAGCCGCTTCAAGTACCGCACGGAGATTGCCCCGGGCAAGGGCGACATGCCCACACTCACTGACAAGGGCCGCGGCCGCTTCGCCCTCATCATCTATGAGAACATCCTTAAGTACGTCAACCTGGATGCCTGGAACCGGGAGCTGCTGGACAAGTACTGCGTGGCCTACGGCGTGGGCATCATTGGCTTCTTCAAGGTACGCGGGGAGCAGGTCTGAGCAGTGAGGGGCTCCAGTTGAGCTCGTTTCTCATCCCACGCTCGCTGGCTGAGTTCCTGACTTTCCCCCCTGTACAGTGGGTGTAATGACGGCACCTCCTCCCAGCTTGTTGGTCGTGAAGGGCGAGCAGGTGAGTGTAGGTGAGGTGCTCGGGCCATGGTGCCTCGTGTCTGGTAGGTGCCTTTTACGTATTAGCTTTATTAGGAGCATTGCCTGCCTTGCACAGGCCTTGCATGCTGCTGGCCCGTTCTTAAGAGTAGCCCCAGGGATGGGTGCCAAGGAGAAGAGCATGTGCTCTGCTGGGTCATTCAAACCTGTCACGGCAGTTCCCCCAAGGGCGGGGGTAGGCCCCTGTTTTGCAGATGGGCAAACCAGAGCTTAGGAGGATAAAGTTAGGTTACAGGAGGCTGTGCTGCCTGTGAGTGAGAGAGCCCGGCTCTGAGCCCAGACTCAGATGATTGGGCTCTGGGTCCTATACCCTTTCCTCTTGGCTGTGGAGGGGTATATGGAGTTCATGTACCCTTTGAACCAGAGCCATTTTGCATTGGAAGAAGAAGGGGAAAGAAATCCCGGAGGATAGGTGAGCTGCTCTGGGCTTGGTGGGGTACCTGGAGCAACTGCTGAGACCACGGTCCTTCTGAAATTGTCATGGAGAAGCTGTCTCTGGGCTTGGAGGGGTACCTGGAGCAACTGCTGGGACCACGGTCCTTTCTGAAATTGTCATGGAGAAGCTGTCCTTGGGGAGGGGGTTGGGGACAACCGGACAGGAGAGCCTGAGGCTCTGGCCAGAGAACTCTGAACTGCAAGGTGGGTGACTAGGACTAGCTGGGCGCTTGGGGGTGTTTGTTCCTCCATTCAGCAAATATTTACGGAGTGCCTACCATGTTTAAGTTCTTCGGTGGGCACTGGGGACACAGTGGCAATCGAAGTGTGCAAAGTCCCTGCAGTTGTGCTGCTGACATTTCTGTGCAGTGGGTGGGATGGGTGACTAGACAGTGAGCAAATAAACATACCATGTGGCAGGTGGTGATAAGTACAAAAACAAAATAAGCAGGAAAGGGCACGTGGATGATGGGTATGGGCAGTGATGCTGGTTTTGATAGACTGGCCAGAGACGTTTTCTTTGATTAAGTGACTGGAAGGGCGTGAGAGGAGCCCATGACTCTGTGCAAAGGGCCTTCCAGGCAGAGGAGACAGTAAACACACAAGTCCCAAGGTCAGCCCTTGTGTGGCGTGAGAGGAGAGAGGAGTAGGAGATGGGTCAGAAGTAGCCCGTGTGCATCGGTAGCTGTGCGTTCGTGCCCAAGCATTGGTGGCACAGCCGCGCCTTGGCCCTGTGCCCTGTGCTGGGAGGACTGTCTAGATGAGGGTGTCTCACGGTGTATTCTTTCACACACTAATGGAGTAGGATGCTCTGCCACTAGAAAAGGTTTTGTGGGCCAAGAAATGGAAGGCCCTTAGAAGTCCTGCAGTGGACCAACATGGTGAGCTTTGTTCCCCAGCTGGCTTGATGACAAAACCCTTTAATTCATGTCTCAGCATCTGGGGATGCTGGCCTAGTTTATGGCTGGGCAGTGACGCAGCGTCAGATGGGCTGCATTGTCTGCTTTCCCTTTGCTCCTGGACTCTGTTCCCTTTCCTGCCATGAGCTTCATAATGCTCAACGCAGAGCCCCAGGCCTGAGAAATGTTGGCCTGGCTGACAGCTACTGAGTGCTCAAGCACAGCCGCACACATCGTATGCACTTTCTGTGAACTAACACATTTGACACTCATAGACCATCCTCCAAACCGGGCGGAAGTCATCCTGATTTGGGAGAGAAGGAAACTGAGGCACGGAGGGGCAAAGCAGTGTTCTCACACTCCACACCTCTAGTGAGCATAGGCGTAGGATTTGAACCTAGGTGATCTGGTTCCACAGACTTTATTCCCAACACTGGGGTGGGTCCAGGAGCATTGAAAACCATGTATTTAGTACCATTTGCACCAGAGGCCACGCCCAGTGCCCAGAGCTCCCCTGGTTTCTGGGCACCAGTCCGTGGACTCTGGTCATTGGGCGCAGTGGGTACAACAGAGCTGGGATCCTCTCAGGCCCTGGTCCCTTGCTATACAGAAGGTGAACATTTGGCCCGGGGGGCAGGGGTATGCTGAGTCTCCTGTGGGGCCTGTGGTCATTCCAGTTCTCCACGCTTTTTCCACCCTATTGTGTAAGACAAGACCCCTGCTTGGTTTTCATCAGGGGCCGGTGACTTTCCATTCTGACTGGAGCCATCTGGTGGTCAAGCTGCATGTTTCTCCTCTTCTGCAAGAAACATGTGCTGCAGGTCAGGGGTTGGGATTCCAGGGGTCTGGAAGCACTCACTTTCCCATGCCCACAGCACTGGACTCCCTGGCCAGTGGGAGAGCAGGGGCTGGAGAGTCCAGACTGTGGGTCAGCTCTTTCTGTCACTTATAGACAGAGGGACCTTGGGCAGGTTATTCAGCTGGGCTACGAAATGGGGCCAATCACAGCACCCGCCTGTGTTGCGCCGCATTGAAGACAGGACAGTGGACAGGAAGCTCTAGCACAGTGCATGGTACCCAGAGCCACCCAGGAAGTGGCAGCTGGCTTGCCTGTCGTCTTACTCAGCACACACAACTGGGGGTGGCTCTCTGTCTTGTGGCGCAGCCAACATGTGCCCCTGAAGTCCCTGAGGGCAGAGTCAGTCTTCATCAGTAGCCCTGTTTCCTGGCTCAGCCTGGCAACTCCAGGTTCCCCTGGGTTGAGCACATCCTGACAGAGGCCTGACAAGGGCCACTAATGCTTTCTTTGCACACTTGTGTGTGTGTGTGTTAAGTTACCTCAATCTTATCTGACTCTTTCGACCCCATGGACTGTAGCCTCCCAGGCTCCTCCGTCCATGGGGATTCTCCAGGTAAGAATACTATACTGGATTGCCACGTCCTCCTCTAGGGGACCTTCCAGACCCAGGGATAAACGCCTGTCTCTTTTGTCTCCTACATTGGCAACTGGAGTCTTTGCCACTAGTGCCACCTGGGAAGCCCTGTTTGTACACTTAACCCTGTGCCACACCCTCAGCTCATTGCCCTGCAGGCCTTGTTGTTGAGTTGCTCAGTCATGTCCAACTCTTTGTGACCCTATGGACTGCAGCACGCAGCATGCCAGGCTTCCCTGTCATTCACCATCTCCCAGAGATTGCTCAAACTCATGTCCATTGAATCGGTGACACCATTCAGTCATCTCATCCTCTGTCACCCCCTCCTCCTCCTGCCCTCAATCTTTCCCAGCATCAGGGTCTTTTCCAAAGAGTCAGCTCTTCCCATCAGGTGGNAAACTCATGTCCATTGAATCGGTGACACCATTCAGTCATCTCATCCTCTGTCACCCCCTCCTCCTCCTGCCCTCAATCTTTCCCAGCATCAGGGTCTTTTCCAAAGAGTCAGCTCTTCCCATCAGGTGGCCAAAGTGTTGGAGCTTCAACCTAAGCGTCAGTCCTTCCACTGAATAATCAGGGTTGATTACCTTTAACATTGACTGGTTTGGTTTTCTTGCAGTCCAAGGGACTCTCAAGAGTTTTCTCCAGCACCACAGTTCAAAAGCATGAATTATTCAGTGTTCAGCTCTCTATGATCCAGCACTCACATCCATACGTGACTACTGGAAAAGCCATAGCTTTGACTAGATGGATCTTTGTTGGCTAAGTAATGTCTGTGCTTTTGAATACCGTGTCTAGGTTTATCATAGCCTTATTTCCACGGAGCAAGCATCTTTTAATTTCGTGGCTGCTGTCCCCATCCCCAGTGATTTTGGAGCCCAAGAAAATAAAGTCTGTCACTGTTTCTACTTCTTCCCTATCTATTTCCCATGAAGTGATGGGATGGAGGCCGTGATCTTAGTTTTTTGAATGTTGAGTTTTAAGCCAGCTTTTTCACTCTTCTCTTTTACTTTCATCAGGAGGCTCTTTACTTCCTCTTTGCTTTCTGCCATTAAACTTGTATCATCTGCATATCTGAGGTTGTTGATGTTTCTCCTGGCAATCTTGATTCCAGCTTGTGAGTCATCTAGGCCGGGTTTTCACAGGATGTACTACTCTGCATACAAGTGAAGTAAGCAGAGTGACAGTATACAACCTTGTACTCCTTTCCCAGTTTTGAGCCAGTCCATTGTTCCATGTTTAGTTCTGTTGATTCTTGTCCTGCCTACAGGTTTCTCAGGAGGCAGGAAAGGTAGTCTGGTATTCCCATCATNATACAAGTGAAGTAAGCAGAGTGACAGTATACAACCTTGTACTCCTTTCCCAGTTTTGAGCCAGTCCATTGTTCCATGTTTAGTTCTGTTGATTCTTGTCCTGCCTACAGGTTTCTCAGGAGGCAGGAAAGGTAGTCTGGTATTCCCATCATTTTAAGAATTTTCCACAGTTTGTTGTGATCCACACAGTCAAAGGCTTTAGCATAGTCAATAAAGCAGAAGTAGATTTTTTTTTTTTTAATTCCCTTGCTTTTTCTAAGATCCAATGGATGTTGGCAATTTGATCTCTGGTTCCTCTGTCTTTTTTGGATCCAGCTTGAACACCTGAAAATTCTTGGTTCACATACTGCTAAAGTCTAGCTTGAAGAATTTTGAGCATAATCTTGCTAGCATGTGAAATGTGCAATTGTGTGGTAATTTGAGCATTCTTTGGAATTGCCCTTCTTTGGGATTGGAATGAAAACTGACCTTTTCCAGTCCTGTGCCCACTGCTGAGTCTTCCAAATTTGTTGACATATTGAGTGCAGCACTTTAACAGTATCATCTTTTAGGATTTGAAATAGCTCAGTTGGAATTCCATCACCTCCACTAGTTTGTTCATAGTGAGATTTCGTAAGACCCACCTGACTTCACATTCCAGGATGTCTGGCTCTAGGTGAGTGATCACGCCATCGTGGTTATTTGGGTCAGTAAGACCTTTTTTGTGCAGTTCCTCTGCGTATTCTTGCCACCTCTTAATCTCTTCTGCTTCTGTTAGGTTCTTGCTGTTTCTGTCCTTTATTGTGCCCATCTTCCCATGAAATGTTCCCTTGGTATCTCCAATTTTCTTGAGATCTCTAGTCTTTTTGTTGTTTCCCTCTATTTCTTTGCATTGTTTACTTATGAAGGCTTTCTTATCTCTCCTTGCTATTCTCTGGAACTTTGCATTCAGTTGAGTATATCTTTTCCTTTCTCCTTTGCCTTTCTCGTCTCTTCTTTTCTCAGTTATTTGTAAGGCCTCCTCAGACAACCACTTTGCCTTCTTGCATTTCTTTTTTCTTAGATATGGTTTTGGTCACTACCTCCTGTACAGTATTACAAACCTCCGTCCATAGTTCTTCAGGCATTCTGTCTACCAGATCGAATCCCTTGAATCTACTCATCAGCTCCACTGAATAATCAGAAGGGCTTTGATTTAGGTCAGACCTAAATGCTCTAGTGCTTTATCATATATAATTCTCATAGATCCTGTGAAGTGGGTACTTTGTTTTCAGGTGAGGAATTGAGGCTCCACAAGTAACATGGCTGTCTAGACTGATACAGCTTGTAAGTCTGAGCCAAGATTCAGCCACCACGCTCAGCTCTTCTAACCCACTTGTAGGAGCAAACTGACCGACGGCTGTCAGACCTGAGGCCCTAAGAAGTAGTGCCTTGGGACGCAGCACCCTGAGGCTCCCAGGGTCATGTAACCAGTCACCTTCAGTCTGTGCTGCTGCTGCGCTAAGTCGCTTCAGTTGTGTCCGACTCTGTGCGACCCCATAGCAGGCAGCCCACTAGGCTCCCCTGTCCCTGGGATTCTCCAGGCAAGAACACTGGAATATTGCCATTTCCTTCTCCAATGCGTGAAAGAGAAAAGCGACTCTCAGCGACCCCTTGGACTGCAGCCCACCAGGCTCCTCCGTCCATGGGATTTTCCAGGCAAGAGTCCTGGAGTGGGGTGCCATGTACTAGGCCTCCCCATTCCCGGGTCAGGGCTGTTCCTTCCTCTGCCTGATGACCCCACTGGGAGACTTGGTATCTCCTGTGTGGGTCCCCAGTGCTGAAGAACAGGAGGGATTCCTCTCCCTTGAGGCGAGGCCCACAGTGGGGATTCAGTCTCTGCCATGCTCAGGGTTACCTTCCCTTCCCTTCCCAGACGGTTGCTTTCACTGCAGGCTGGGCTGGACAGTCAGTGACTTGGCTTTCTCCCTTCCTCGCCGCGTCCCAGCAGGCCAGCTGCCTGAGCTGCCAGCGCCTGGCAGTCAGCTCAGGATCGGGGCTTTGAAACGAGATCCGCCAGTGCCTGTGGTCCACTGTGGCCTCCCCGGCCATGGCAGGTGATGGGCAGGGTCTGAGATGTCGCTGGCCCCACTGCCTTTGTCCCCGCTGCTGGCTTAGTAGTCCTGGGGCTGGGGGAGGGGCCTCTCAGTTTGGGACTCTCAACACAAGGGTGGGGAGTTGGCGCGTGTTCCTGGTGTGTGGAGAGTGAAACACAGGCCCCTTACCTCAGCTTGTGAGGCCAGGGCCCTCCAGAGCCTTCACGGGAATTACAGAAAAGCACTTGTGTGTGGAGGTTATTACTGAAAGGTGCCCTGGCTCGAGGCTCGGCCCTCTCAAGTGTCCTTGCACGGCGCTCACAGGCCAGCTCTCTAGCGCAGCCCAGCGCACCACCCTGCCTCCCTCTCCAACCATTTGGCAGCCTTTGTCCACTCTTGCTTTGTCCCACCGCACTTGTTCCTCACACAGTGGCCAGATGGACCTTTAAAATGCAAACAGGAACCTGTCATCCCTCTGTTCAGATCCCACTGATGGAGTCTCTGTTGGCTTCCCAGTGCCACTTCCAGCCTCCAGGGTCCTGCAGGTCTAGCCCCAGCTGACCTTTCTGCCTCTTCTCCCTGTTGATCTCTCTACTGGCCTTTCCGTGTTCCTTGACTGTGCCGTACTCTCTCCAATCTCAGGACCTTTGCACTTGCTGTTCTTTGAACTTGGCTCCCACCTCTGCCCTAGTTGACACTTACTCATTCTTTAAATCTTAGTTCAGAAGTCCGTTTCCTAGTGAAGCCTCTCTTGAGCTAGCTGACTATGTTCAGTTACCTACTCTTCTAGAGCTCTGAACCTCTTCTGTGTAGTTGTGCCACGTTGAAGTTTTATGTGCATTTCTGCTATTTTGATTTCTCTCTCTCTTCTCTGCTTGCCTTTATAGTTCATAAGGGCAGGAGCAGTGTCTGTTTTTCTCACCACATGCCTGTTACTTAACACAGTGCCTGGAATAGTGAATAATTGTGGGATAAACAAATGAAATGTGTAATGAACAGCTGGCATGTGCCAGGTATTCGAGATCTGTCTGTTCTTTCTTTTTAAAAATTCAGTTGCTCATCAAATATGCCTTTTCTCCCACTGGGTGTAAAGCCTGTGCTGGCAACCAGGGATCCAAGGTGGAAATGACGTCGTCCCTGCCCTTGAGAGGGCATGGACTGGCAGGGAGACTCTGAACAGATAGTGCCACAGCCAAGGTAAGAAGTGCTGCAGCTGAAGCTTTAATATGGTCCCAGGGACGAGAAGAGGGCAGATGCATTGGATTTTGAAGGATGAGCAGGAGTTTGTCAGGCCAAGAAGACTCAAAGGAGCTGGCACTGGGACAAAGACAGATTGTACTACAACCAGAGGAAGGTGCCTGGGAGGGTGAAGGACAAGGGGCAGGGGCTGTGAGTCTAGGGAAGAGGAAGGAGAGGGTGCTGTGGGTACTGTCTGAAGGTCCCCAGAGAGCTGGCAGCGGTGGATCCTGGGAGGAGAGAGAGGCACAGGGAGCTGGACTCCTGCGGGGCGTGGCCTCGGGAGTGCTGGGGCGTCTCGGGGTTGGGAGCACTCTGTGGCAGAGTATCTACTCCTGTACCCCCAGCAGTCTCCTGCGCTCTGATCTCTTCTCCAAGGCTTTCTCCTGAAGAAAAGATGGGGTGGCAAAAGCCAGCTTGGAAAGCCCAGGCAGGGCGCCTGGTGGTCAGGCGGGTGGGCTCTGGGGTCAGCCATCTGGCTGTGCAGTGTGGCTCGTCCTGACCCCTGTGTGACCCAGGGTGGCACTGCGCTCAGAGCCTCGGTGTCCTTGCCTGTGAAGCGGGGTGGCAGAGGCTGATGTGAGGACTGAAGGAGCGATGGTGACGCCGCCAGCCCTGTTCTGATCACTTTGCCAGGCTTAATGCTCAACCTCCTCCACCAGCCCTGAGGGACTTGTGCCATTCTTGGCCATGTTTTATAGCAGAGGAAACTGAGGCGTGGGGAGGTTACATAACTTGCTTGAGGTCAGGCAGACTGGTGGCAGAATCCATGCGCTCCACTACTAGCTTTCCTGTGTGTGATTTTGGACAGGTTACCTAGCCTTTCCGGCCCTGGTCTCCTTGTCTGTATAACGGAGATGCCTCCATCGTGGGGCTGCTGGGAGGATTACAGGGCCCCTTCATGTGAAGTACGCGAGCCTGGCTCCTGGCTTTGGGAAGCCGTCCTGTGTGTTAGCTGGTGCAGTACTGAGATGGGCAGAGTGGGGCGTGCTACATTCACACAGGCTCAGAAGTGTGATGAGGCCTCTGGGAATGGGAGCGGGTACTGCTGACATTACTGTTCTCTGCCCATCTCAGTATTACACCTGAGATTCCATGGTCCCGGGGGGGCTGTGGATCTGATGGCTGTCTTCTCCCTCCCCTCTCCTCCCCTCCCTGCTGCAGGCCAATGAGAACAGCCTGCTGAGTGCGCAGCTCAAAGGTTTCCCCCTGTTCCTGCACTCGAACCTGGGCCTGAAGGACTGCAGCATCAACCCCAAGTCCCCGCTGCTCTACGTGACCCGGCCCAGTGAGGTGGAGAAGGGTGTGCTGCCTGGCGAGGACTGGACTGTGTTCCAGTCGAACCACTCCACTTATGAGCCGGTGCTGTTGGCCAAGACGCGCTCGTCTGAGTCCATCCCGCACCTGGGCGCGGATGCCGGGCTGCACGCTGCGCTGCATGCCACGGTCGTCCAGGACCTGGGCCTGCATGACGGCATCCAGCGTGTCCTCTTTGGCAACAACCTCAACTTCTGGCTGCACAAACTCGTCTTCGTTGACGCCGTGGCCTTCCTCACGGGCAAGCGCCTCTCACTGCCTCTAGACCGCTACATCCTGGTGGACATCGATGACATCTTCGTGGGCAAGGAGGGCACACGCATGAAGGTGGAGGACGTGAAGGTATGGCTGGGGGTGCCAGCGGGGCAGGGGCCGCCTCGCCACCACCAGCGTCTGCTGTCCCCACTGTGACTTTGGTCTCCGTGCCTCCTCTATGCTGTCTGTCCCCCTCCCTTGGCCATTTGGTTCTATTGTCGACTCTGCAGCAGGTTGCCATTTAAAATTATTTGAAGTACTGAATATAGAGGAATTTTGCATCTGGATATGTGGGGCTCAGGAACATAACTAGTGAGACATGGGAGCTGTGCAGAGTTGTTTACCTACCTCTTGATCCAGACATGATTTTTAACTCCCAAAAAACATGTATGTCAGTATCAGAGCTCCTCCAAAACTCATAAAACAAGAATTAGAGCTTAAATTATACACAAGGCATACTTTAACTGAGCTCTGTATAGATGGTGGAAGGCATGTATTTAATTCAAAAAATGTTTACCTAACTTAACTATATATAAAAGCATTTTGCAAGCCATGAAATTTTACACATTTGACTGTAAAAGAGACACTTAGAAATTAAGACCATTAAGCATTCTCTAAAAGACAGCTTCCATCTACTCACTATTTTACTCAGGGTTATATGCAAAGGGAACAGCATCACTTGTGTAAATGGGGAAATCAGTATCATATGCCATAAATAGAGGGCAGCCATAACAATAGATCCAGTGAAAACAAAACAGGGGATTAAATTCTAGCAAAGTACTGCTGCCTACTGACCGCCTGTTCTCTCTTATGTGAGATTAGTGAGAGTTAGAAACGTATTAGCACCAAACCAAGACTTTTTTTTTTTTTGCTGTTGGGAGGAGGGGTGAAAGAGGCTTTACAGGAATACTTTCTTCCCGTGGGTGCTGTGTTGGGATTGGCTGTAGGTCCTGAAAGGGCCATAGTGGGTGGGGTCCCCGGGGTGAGGGGCAGGGGGATGTGTTGACTCTTCCTTGGTCCAGAGTGAGCTCTCTGCTCCTCCTGACACCTCCAGAGGAGAAGAGCAGATCAGAGGCTGTTGGGGAGCAGGCAGTGTCTGGGGAGTCGAGACCTGGGTTCAAGTCCCAGTCTGATACCC
>SJYV01018899.1:243551-293226 GCA_006410875.1 Neotragus pygmaeus | reverse complement strand
GATGGCTGGGGTGGGGGTGGGGGGCGTGTGCAGGTGCCAGGCTCTGAGCCCTCTGCCCCACTTTTAGGACAGGGCAGTATTGCTTTTTTACATGTTTGCTTCTGAGATTTCACCTCCTCAAGGGCTCCTCTGTTGGAAGAAAGTTTTGTGACAACTCCTCTTGAGCCTTCCAGCTGAGGCTTCATACGATGCCACAACCCACCTCCCGCAAAGTGGATTACTCTGTTTTCTACCTAGGTCATTCTTCTGGTGGCCCAGCCTTGCTTTCTCCTCTGTAACTTAGGTCTTTTCTCCCTGTCCAGGATGAGTTCTTGAGAGATCCAGGGTTGGCCCCAGAAGGAAATCAGGCTGTCAGGCTCACTGTGTCTCCCATGAACCCCAGACTTGGCCACTTGGTTCTTATTTTCCCTATTTTTAGAGTGAGAATGCTAGCAGTTTGGAGCTGTTTCTATAGGAGAGTACCAACAGAGATGCCTTCTTCTGTGCACGCAGCTTAGTGGAGACTGCTGAGCCTTCCAGCAGCTGGGTCCCATTTGCCTTAAGCATCCTTTTTTGAGTCAGAATGGACAGTTTAAAAAAAATTTTTTTCTTCAGTCCCAAGCACTGGCGACAACTGAGCTTTTCTTTCAGAAACATGAATGTTGCCTCATTAACTTGTACAGTACGGGCTGTCCAGTACAACTTAAGTAATACCAACAGCAGCTTTTATTCAAGGCTTGACAAGCGCCAGGCTCTGCTCAGCCCTTTCTGTGTGTTGCCTCATCTGATCCTCACAGCAGCTTTGTGAGATGGGTATTGTTTTAAATCCGGTTTTACAGAGGCAGGCACTAAGATTCAGAGAGGTGAAGTGACTGGCCCAAGGTAACACAGCTAGGGCATGGATATCCATGAGGTAGTGCATGGCCCAGGAGAGCCAGGGCTTTCTGTTTGCAAAATGTTCTGATAGCAGGCTCTTGCAGGTTTCCCAGCAGTCTTGCATGTCATGCCTGGTAGGGATTTTTTGAGTCCTCATTCCAGAGGACAACTGTATGTTTGTTTCACAAGGGTCAGCATCCCTTCACTGACATGCAAAGCACTGGGTGTGCCGTGCATGGAAATGCTGCATTGCTGGACACACAGTACATCTTTGGAAAAGTTGTGATCCTTTGATATCAGCCTTTTAGTCACCAGTGAGGTGAAATATCCCCCTCATTGACAGATGGAGACATGAGGCTCAGAGTGGCAGTGACTGCAGACATGATGATGCCACCATTTTTCATCATTTGCCAAAATGCCAGGCTGTTTTACATGTAGTATCTCATTTAGAGTCTCATGAGAGAGCTGCTGTTATCCCCATTTCACACCTAGGGAAACCTGGAGAAGTTGCCAAACTTTCTCAAGGACACAGCAGTACCAGGCTTAGGGTCTAGGCCTTGTCTGGCTGGAGGCCTGGTGGAGGGGGCAGCATAGGCTGGCTTCGTGGGAATGGGGCCTGCAGTCACACAGGGCCCCATGCTTTGAAGACGCCCACACAAGGTGATCCTCTGCTATTGCCTTTCTGACATTTTTAACAATTTTTGTGCAAATATCCCTATTCTTATTTTTCCCTGGGCCCTGCAGCCTTTGTAGCTGGTCCTGTAGGAGCCAGACCCTTGATATGGGTCCTCATGGGAGGAGCAGAGAGCTCCTGGCTTCCTCTCACCCCACTGTCCCCACTTTGCCTATCCTAGGCCCTGTTTGATACACAGAACGAACTACGGACACACATCCCAAACTTCACTTTCAACCTGGGCTACTCAGGGAAATTCTTCCACACAGGTAAGTGGGCCTGGCTCTGCCCCTACTCACAGTTTCCACGGGCCCCCCACATCCAGACCCTCGGAGTGCAGAGCCATGGGGACAACAGGAGAGTGCACGGGCCCACTGAGGGTCACATTTGACCTGACCCCTGTGGCCTCTCCCAGAACCGACAGCCCGCAGAGCAGTCACAGCCCCAGGCGGAGGGCATTTGGGGGTAGCAGTGATGTGACGATAGCCCCCAGTTTGTCCCTGGCCCTCAGGCTCTGCTGTCCTGGGGGTGGGCATCTTCTCCCTCTTGTCTGTCTCACCCCCACCTTTAATATTCTTTGTACTACTTTTGCCTTACAAAGGAATTGGTTGAATTTTAAGAACATTACAGAAATATATAGCAGAGAAAGTGAAAAGGCACTATAATTGTACCCACCCCAGAGATGAGCACTGTTATGAGTTTATTTTCTTTTTTTTTTAATTTTATTGATATATAGTTGATTTACAATGTTGTATTAGTTTCAGGTGTACAGAAAAGTGATTCAGTTATACATATATACATATCCATTCTTTTTGAGATTCTTTCCTCATATAGGTTATCCCAGAATATAGAGTTCCCTGTGCTGTGCAGCAGGTCCTTGTTGGTTATCTGTCTCGTTTACGGTCGTGTGTACATGTTAATCCCATACTGCTGATTATCCCTCCCCCTCCTCTGGTAACCATAAGTTTGTTTTCCATATCTGTAACCATTTCTGTTTTGTGACTAAGTTCATTTGTACCATTTTTTAGAAATCAGATTTCACTTATGAGATATGATATTTACTTTGGCTTATTTAGTATAATAATCTGTCGTATCCATGTGGCTGCAAATGGCATTATTTTTTTCTTTTTAATGGGTGAGTAGTAGGTACTGTCAATTGCCCAATCGTATCTGACTCTTTGCGATCCCACAGACTGTGCCCGCCAGGCTCCTCTGTCCATGGGATTCTCCAGGTAAGAATACTGGAGTGGGTTGCCATTCCCTTCTCCAGAGGATCTTCTGACCCAGGAGTTGTACTGGGGTTTCCTGCATTACAGGCAGATTCTTAACCATTTGAGCTACTGTATGTGCCTCTTCTTTATCCATTCCCCTGTTGGTGGACATTTAGGTGGTTTCCTTGTCTTGGCTGTTGTAAATAATGCTGCAGCGAACATTATGGTGCGTGTATCTTGTCAAATTATGGTTTGCTCTGAATATATGCCCAGAACTGGGATTGCTGGGTCATATGGTAGCTCTATTTTAGTTTTTTAGGAAACCTCCATAACATTGTCCCTAGTGGCTATACCAGTTTACATTCCTACCAACAGTGTAGGAGGATTCCCTTTTCTCCACACCCTCTTCAGCGTTTATTGTTTGCATATTTTTTTTGATTTTTTTAAGTTGGAGAATTGTTTTACAAAGTGTTGTGGGGATCTCTGCCTTACATCAATGCAAATCAGTCATAATCATATGTATATATATNTCAATTTTCTTAAATTTACCAAAGCTTGATTTTGGCCTATGGTGTGATCTGTCCCGGGGAATATTCCATGTGTACTATAGAAGTAGTTTTCTGTTTTCTATAAATATCAACTAAGTCTATTTGGTCTAATGTTTTTTTTAGGACCCGTGTTTCCTTGTTGATTTTTTTCGTCTGGCTGAAAAGTCCCACACTGTTGTGTGTCACTGTTTCTGCTTTTATAACCATTAGCATTTACTTTATATATTAAGGAGCTCCTATTTTGAGTGCTTATATATTTACAACTTAAAAAAAAGGACAAAAAACAAGGGCACCATGTAATGATCAAGGGATTAATCCAAAAACAATATATAACAATTGTTATATACACATACCTGTTATCCTCTAAACTCTTTCCCATCCAGGCTGCCATATAGCATTGAGCACAGTTCCATATGGCATACAGTAGGATTTGATGCTTATCCATTTTAAATATAGCGGGTGTGTTCACGTGTATCCCAGACTCCCTACAACCCCTTCTCCCTGCCCTTCACCCCTGGCAACCATAAGTCATTCTTAAGTCTGTGAGTCTGTTTTGTTTTCTAAATAAGTTAGCTTGTATCCTTTCTTTTTAAATTCCCCATACAGGGAATACTATGTGGTATTTCTTCCATCTCTGATTTTCTTTACTCAATATGAAACTTGTCCATCCATGAGGCTACAAATTGCATTATTTCATTCTTTTTAATGGCTAAGTAATAGTCCCTGAATAGGTGTTGCACTTTTTCTTTCTCCATTCCTCTGTCGATGGACATTTAGGTGTCTTCCAAGTCTTGGGTATTGTAAGCAGTGGTGCAGTGGACCCTGAGGTGCAGGTATCCTTTGGAATGCTAGTTTCTTCTAGATGTATGCCTTGGAGTAGGATTGCTGGATCATAGGGTAGTTCTGTATATAGTTTTATGAGGAACCTCAGTAGTGTTCTCTGTAATGCATGTACCCATTTACACTCCCTCCAGCCGTGTAGGGGGCTCCATTTTCTCCACACACTCTCCGGCATTTATTGTTTGTAGATTTTTTATAATGGCCATTCTCACCTATGTGCAGTGGTATCTCATTGTAGTTTTAATTTCCATTTGTTTAATAATTAGTGACATTGAACACCTTTTCATGTTCTGTTGGCCATTTATATATCTTCTTTGAGACGTGTCTGTTTAGGTTTTGGGTCCAATTTTGCATTCTGTTGTTGGCATCTTTTATATATTCTGAACATTAAACCCATAGGAGGCCTACAGTGTTCCAGCATTTTTGCCCTCCTCTTGGTTGTCTTTTCACTCTTGTGAGAATGTCCTGTGATGCATGGAAGTTTCTTATTTTTTGTTTTTTTGAAGGCCAATGTCTGATTTTCATTGTTTTCTGTGCCTTAGGTGTCAAATTGAAGGTTCAAACACCAAATTGAAGGTCAGGGAGCTATTCAGCCTTCTTTTCTTCTACAGTTCTATAGCTTCAGCTATAGTTCCAGCATCTTAGGCCTTGATGCATTGTGCATTAAATTTTGTGTATGGTATGAGGGAAGGTCCACTGTAAAGGTTTTGCACGTGAGGTCTGAGTTTTGCAGTGCCATTTGTTGGATCTGTTCTTGGCCCAGCGACCAGTCTTAGCACTTCTATCAGAAATCAAGTGAAATTAGAAGTGAAGGTTTGTTTATTGGTTCTCAAGTCTATTCCATGGTCTGTATGTCTATGCTACTGCATACACATCTGGAATACTATTTGGCTCTTCAGTGTCCCTTGGAATTCCATGCGAATATTATGATGTTTTTACCAATTCAGAAAAAAAAAAATCAGATTGAATAGGAATGAAATGAATCTCTATTTTTACTGAATAGTATTATTATTTGAACATTACTAGGCATTCTAATATATTTAAACATGTTGTTTTCCAATTATTTAGGTTTCTTTAAGCAGTGTTTTAGAATATTCAGGGTAGAAGTGTTTCACCTCCTTGACTGAATTCTGAAATATTTTATATTATGTTCAAATTTTTTTTTTGGAGCATAGTTGTTATTCAATGTTGTGTTAGCTTCAGGCATACAGCAAATTGAATCAGTTAAATTATTCGTATATCCACTGTCTTTTAGATTCTTTTCACATAGGGGTTAATGCAGGGTACTAGATAGAGTTCCCTGTGCTGCATAGTAGGTTGTTACTAGTTATCTATTTTATATAGAGTAGTGTGTGTATGTTGATCCCAGTCTTCTAGTTTATCACTTCGAGCCACCCCTCACTTTCCCTACTGGTAACCATAGGTTTGTTTTCTTTATCTGTGTTATCAATAATTGCATTTATGGCAACATTTTAGATTTTGGATATAAGTGATATCATGTGATATTTGTCCTTTTCTGTCTGACTTACATCACTGGCTGTGAGAATCTCTATGTCCATTCATGTTTCTGCAAAGAACATTATTTTGTTCATTTTTATGGCTAGTAATACTCCATTGCATATATGTACCACTTCTTCTTTACCCATTGTCTGCCAGTAGGTTCCTGTGTGGCCTCCATGTCTTTGCTATTGTAAACAGTGCTGCTGTGAACCCCGGGGTGCATATGTCTTTTTGAATAATAGTTTTCTCTGGATATATGCCCTGGAATGGGATTGCTGGATCTTATGGTATTAATAGTTCTGTTTATTGTTTTTTAAGGAACCTGTATTTTCTTCTTCTTCATGGTTATACCCACATACATTCCCACCATTTGTGTAGGAGAGCTCCCTTTTCTCATTACCCTCTCCACATTTATTTATAGAATTTTTTTTTTAACTTTTGTATGCATTTACTTTTTGCTGTGTTTATTCCTGGACTGTCAATTTTTATTTCTTTACTTTCTTCTGGGATCTCTTTTTCTTCTGCACAACCTCCTCTTCTGGTTTAGGAACAATGTTTTCCTCCAGTTAGCATCATCTCAGTGTGGCAGGGAGGGCTCACTTGTGGGTCGATCTGACTGTGAGTCTCTAAGTCCTGTGCTGCCTCCTGGGGTCTTTGTTCACCTGAATCTATATCTTTGCCCTTAAGTTCAGCACTCTCTGCATTTCTGAGCATGTGCAGTAAAAATTCAGCACTCCTTTAGGACCACTGTCTGGCCTGTACACACCTACCAACCCCACGCTGGAGTGATGGGATGGCGCACATTGCTTCTTTACGGTAACATCCTTCAGATACATGGTGGCTTTTCAGATATGCATACGCTTCATGACCTGGGTGGTTTCTCGAGTGTTCTTAAAGTGAACATGAAGATTTGAACCTCTTGATCTGCATGATTTGTGGGGTTTTCTGGGGTTTTCTGGGTCAAGTGTATTGTGCTCCACTTTTAGAGATCACGTCAGACCCTGTTGGTTTTATGATGATGGCCATTGTGACCTGTATGACAAGACATCTCATTGTAGTTCTGATTTCCATTTCTCTAGTAATTGGTGGTATTGAGCATCTTTTCATTTGCTGTTGGCCGTTTGTATGTCGTCTTAAGGGAAATGTCTGTTTAGATTTTTGGATCACTTTTAAATTGTGTTGTTGGCATCTTAAACCCGTAGCAGGCCTCTGGTTTGTAAATATTTCTGCCAACCTCTAGTTGTCCTTTGACTCACATGAGAATGTCTTGTGACACATGGAAGTTCTTAACTTTTTTGATGACCAGTGAATCTAATTTTCATTGTTTTCTATGCCTTTGGTGTCACATTTTAGGACCCATAACCCAGGCCATTGTCATGGAGATGTGTGTCTGTTTGCGTCTGTAGTTCTTAGCTTAGGCTGAGGGTTTCTTTCTGTGTTCCAAGTAAACTCTATGGTTTGCATGTCTATTTGAATGCAGTAATATACTTTTGCAAGGTAAATTTGGCTCTTGAACATCCCTTGGAATTCCAAATAAATATTAGGAATTTTTCTTCCACTTCAGGGGAAAAAAAAAATCTCTGAATAGGAATGAAATGAATCTGTATACTGGGCTGACTAGTATTGTTATCTGAGCAAGAGTCAGCATTCTAATATTTAAACATGGGTTGCTTTCCAATTATTTAGGTCCTCCTTAAGCAATGTTTTTGAGTTTTCAAGGTAGAAGCTTTTCATTTCCTTGATTGAAATCTGAAATATGTTATATTATATTTAAATTTTTACTAGAGCTTAGTTGGTATACAGTGTTGTATCAGTTTCTGGCATTCAGCAAAGTGAATTAATTAGATCTATACCTGTATGCACTCAGTTATAGATTCTTTTCACATAGGAATTAATGCAGAATACTGAATAGAGTTCCCTGTGCTATAGTAGGGCCTTATTGGTTATTTGTTGTATAGATGTAGTAGTGTGTACATGTTGATCCCAGTCTCCTAATTTATGCCTCCCAGCCACCCCTCACTTTCCCCTCTGGTAACTATAGGTTTATTTTCTATATCTATTTTGTAAGTAAGTTTATTTATACCAACTTTTTAGATTTTGCATATGGGTGATATCATATGATATTTTGTCTGACATATCACTGACTATGAGAATCTCCTGGTCCATCCATGTTGCTGTAATATTCCGTTCATTTTTATGACTAATACTCCATTGTATATGTGTACTGCTTCTACTTTACTCATTTGTCTGTCACTGGATACTTAAGTTACTTCCATATCTTGGCTATTGTAAACAGTGTTGCAGTAAACCTTGGCTTCCATGTATCTTTTTGAATAATGGTTTTCTCTGGATATATGTCTTCGCGGTGGATTGCTGGCTCATATGGTAGTTCTGTATACAGATTTTTAAGGAACCTGAATATTCTTCTCCATCATGGTTGTATCCATTTACATTCCCACCAGTGGTGTAGGAGAGTTCCCTTTACTCCTCACCCTCTCCAGCATTTATTGTTTGTAGACTTTTTGATGATGGTCGTCCTTTTTTCTTTTACCTTTTAATTTTGTATTGGAGTGTAGCTGAATAGCAATGTGCTAGTTTCAGCTATTTAATTGTACATGTACCGCTAGCAGAGGGACTCAGCCATACATATAAATGTATGCATTCTCCCCAAACTCCCCTCCCATCCAGGCTGCCATGTAACACTGAGCAGAGTTCCATGTGCTACATTATAGGTCCTTGTTGGTTATCCATTTAAACTATAGCAGTGTGTAACTTGTCTATCCCAAACTAATTATACCCTCTATCCTTCCCGCCTGGGAGTTACAGGTTCATTCTCTTAAATCTCTGATTGTTTCTGTTTTATAAATGAATTCATTTGTATCATTTCTTTCTAGATTCCACATACAACAGATGTTGTGTAATATTTCTCCTGTGTGTTACTTACTGTATGACAGCCTCTAGTTCCATCCATGTTTCTGCAGATAGCATTGTTTCATTCTTTTTAATGGCTGAGTAGTATTTAATTATACACGTACTGCATCTTCTTTATCCTTTCCTCTGTCAGTGAACATTTAGGTGGCTTCCATGTTTGGGCTATAAACGGTGCTACCGTGAACGCTGCGGTGCCTCTGTCTTTTAGAATACTGATTTTTCCTGATAAATGCCCTGGAATGGGACTGCTGGATCATATCGTACATAGTTCTATACATAGTTTTTTAAGGAACCTCTATATTCTTCTTCATCATGGTTGTACCCATTTACATTCCCACCTGTAGTGTAGGAAAGGTCTCTTTTCTCCGCATCCTCTCCAGCATTTATTGTTTGTAGATTTTTTGGATGATGGCCATTCATACAACCGTGTGAAGTTGTATCTCATTATAGCTTTGATTTCCATCAGTCAGTTGTATTCTGCATCTTTTTTGTGCTCTGGGCCACTTGTATTTCTTTTCTAGAGAAATTTTTTTAAGTTTTTTTTGCTAATTTTTAAATTGTGTTGTCGACATCTTTTACCTATTCTGGATATTAATCCCATAATCAGTCTGTGGGTTTGCAAACATTTTTTTTCCATTCTCTTGATTGTGTTTTCACTCTTTTGAGAATGTCCTGTGATGCATGAAGGTTTATATTTTTGAAAGCCAATGTATCTGTTTTTCATTGTTTTCTGTGCTTTTGGTATCATATTTAGTGAACTCTGAACAAAGCCAAGGTCATGGAGATGTTCACATATGTTTTTTCTACATAACTGTAGGTTCAGGTCAGTTCCATTGCTCAGTTGTGTCCGACGCTTTGCGACTCCATGAATCGCAGCATGCCAGGCCTCCTGTCCATCATCAACTCCCAGAGTTTACCCAAACTCATGTTCATTGAATAAGCGTTTTTTAATTTCATGGCTGCAATCACCATCTGCAGTGATTTTGGAACCAAAAAAAATAAAGTCAGCTAGTGTTTCCACTGTTCCCCCATCTATTTCTCATGAAGTGATGGGACCAGACGCCATGATCTTAGTTTTCTGAATGTTGAGCTTTAAGCCAACGTTTTCACTCTCTTCTTTCACTTTCATCAACAGGCTCTTTAGTTCCTCTTTGCTTTCTGCCATTAGGGTCATGTCATCTGTATATCTGAGGTTATTGGTATAGCTCCTGGCAATCTTGATTCCGGCTTGTGCTTCATCAGCCTAGTATTTCACATGATGTACTCTGCATATAAGTTAAATAGCCAGAGTGATGATGTTCAGCCTTGTTGTACTCCCTTGCCAACTTGAACCAGTCTGTTGTTCCACGTTTGGTTCTAACTGTTGCCTCTTCACCTGCACACAGGCTTCTCAGGAGGCAGGTAAGTTGGTCTGGTATTCCCACCTCTCTCAGTGTTTTCCATGATAGGTTTGTTTTCTATATCTGTGGGTCTAATTCTGTTTGTAAATAAGTTCATTTGTACCCACTTCTTAGATTTTGCCTATAAAGTGATGTGATACATGGTACTTGTCATTTCTGTTTGACTTAATCACTGACTATAAGAATCTCTTGGTTTATTCATGTTGCTGCAAATGATATTATTTTGCTCATTTTTACTGCTGGGTAATACTCCATTGTATATATGTACCACTTCTTTACCCATTGGTTTGTTGATAGATAAGTTGCTTCCACGTCTTGGCTATTGTAAACAGTGCTGCAGTGAACCCTGGGATGCATGTATCTTTTGAATAATGGTTTTCTCTGGAATATGCCCTGGAGTGTTATTGCTGGATCATGTGGTATTAATAATTCTCTATATAGTTTTTTAAGAAACCTCTGTATTCTTCTTCATCATGGCTGTACTCGTTTATATTCCCGCCAATAGTGTTGGAGCATTCTCTTTTCTCTGCACCCTTTCTAGCCTTTATTTTTTGTAGATGTTTTGATGATGGCCATTCTGACCTTGTTGTTCAGTTGCTCAGTTGTGTCCAACCCTTTGCGACCCATCGGACTGCAACATACCAGGTTTCCCTGTACTTCATTGTCTGCTGGAGTTTGCTCAAGCTCATGTCTGTTGAGTCAGTGATGCCATCCAATCATCTCATCTTCTGTTGCCCCCTTCTCTTCCTGCCCTCAGTCTTTCCCAGCATCAGGGTCTTTTCCAGTGAGTCAGCTGTTCACATCAGGTGGCCAAAGTACTCGAGCTTCAGCATCAGTCCTTCCAGGAAATAATGAAGGTTGATTTCCTTTAGGGTTGACTCATTTGATCTCCTTGCTGTTCAAGGGACTTTCAAGAGTCTTCTCTAGCACCATAGTTCGAATGCATCAGTTCTTTGGCCCTCAGCTTTCTTTATGGTCTAAATCTCATATCTGTACATGACTACTGAAAAAACCATAGATTTGACCAGATGTACCTTTGTTGGTAAAGTGACGTCTGTTCTTTTTAAATACAGTGTCTAGGTATCATAGCTTTTCTTCCAAGGAGCAGGCATCTTTTAATTCATGGCTGCAGTCAGCATCCACAGTGATTTTGGAGCCCACGAAAATAAAATCTGTCATTGTTTCTATTTCTCGCATCTATTTGCCATGAAGTGATGGGACTGGATGCCATGTTTTTCGTTTCTTTTGGTCTTGAGTTTTAAACCACTTTTTCATATTCCTCTCTCACCTTCATCAAGAGGCTCTTTATTTAGTTCCTCCTTGCCTTCTGCCATTAGGGTGGTGTCATCTGCATATCTGAGGTTATTGATATTTCTCCTGGCAATGTTGATTCCAACTTGTGCTTCATCCAGCCCGGCATTTCACATGATGTACTCCACATATAAGTTAAATAAACAGGGTGACGATATACAGCCTTGACGTACTCCTTTCTCAATTTTCAACTAGTCTGTTGTTCCATGTCCAGTTCTCACTGTTGCTTTGTGACCTGCATACAGGTTTCTCAGGAGGCAGGTAAGGTGGTCTGGCATTTCTGTCTCTTTTAGAATTTTCCACAATTTGTTGTGACCCACACAATCAAAGGGTTTACTGTAGTCAATGAAGCAGAAGTAGATGTTTTTCTGGAATTTCCTTTCTTTTTCTATAATGGATATTGGAAATTTGATCTCTGGTTTCTCTGCCTTTTCTGAATCCAGCTTGTACATCTGGAATTTCTTGGTTCACATACTGTTGAAGCCTAGCTTGAAGGATTTTGAGCATTACCTTTTAGCATGTGCAATGAGTATAATTGTATGGTAGTTTGAATATACTTTGGCATTGTTCTTCTTTGAGATTAGAATGAAAACTGACCTTTTCCGGTCCTGTGACCTCTGCTGAATTTCCCAAATTTGTTGGCATATTGAGTGCAGCACTTCAACAGCATCATCTTTTAAGATTTTAAATAGTTCGCCTGGAATTCCATCACCTCCACTAGCTATGTTTATAATAATGCTTCCTAAGACCCTTCCTAAAAGAGTCTGTTGTAAATAGCATATGTATATATGGGTCTTATTTTTGTATCCATTCAGCCAATTTATGTCTTTTGGTTTGAGTGTTTAATCCTTTTACATTTAAGGTAATTATCAATATGTATGCTTTTAATGCCATTTTATTAGTTGTTAGATTTATTTCTAAAGATTTTTTTTCTTCCTTTCTTCTTTTGTTCTTTTCTCTTGTGATTTAATGTCTATCTTTACTGTTGTATTTGGATTACTTTTCCTTTTTTGAGTCTGTATCTTTTGTAGATTTTTTTTGTGTGTGTGATTTCCCTGAGGTTTTGATATGGTAGTCTACATATGCACAAGATTTTTTTAAGTTGCTGGTCTCTTAATTTCCAATATTCATTTGTACTCTCCTCTTTTCTAGATTTATGGTTTGATATCAGATTTGTATGTGAATGATTTCCTACCTTTACTTTGTTTGCCTGTACAGTGAGCTTTCCCATTTTGTAATTTTCCTGATTCTCATTGTCCTCCTTTTATTTTCTGCCTAAAGAAGTTCCTTTAAGATTTGTTGTAAGGCTGGTTTGGTGGTACTGAATTCTCTTAGCTTATGCTTGTCTGTAAAGTTTTTTATTTCTCCATTGAATTTGAATGAAAGATTTGCTGGATAGAGTATTCTTGGCTCTAGATGTCTCCCTTTTATCACTTTAAATATATTGTGCCATCCCTTCTGGCTTCCAGAGTTTCTGCTGAAAAATCAGCTGATAACTCTGGGGGAGTTCCCTTGTATGTTATTTGTTGCCTTTTGTTTTTAATATTTTTTTGTCTTTAACTTTTGTCTGTTTTATTAATATGTATTGGGGCGTTTATGGTCCTCCTCGGGTTTATGTTGTATGGGATTCTTTCTGGACTTGGGTGATTATTTTCTCATGTTAGGAGACGTCTCAGCTATAATCTCTTCATATATTCTCAGTCCCTTTCTCTCTCCTCCTTCGGGACCCTATAAAGCGAATGTTGGTGTAGTTACTAGTATCCCAGAGATTTCTGAGACTGTCCTCATTTCTTTACTTTTTTCTTTATTCTGTTCCATGGCTGTGATTTCTATCATTTTGTCTTTCCGCTCACTTCTTCTGGCTCAGTTATTCTGCTGTTGATTTCTTCTACTGTATTTTTCATTCCAGTTATTGTATTGCTTTCATCTCTGTTTGTTCTTTAAATCATCTAGCTCTTTGTTAAACATCTTTTGTATTTTAATGATCTATGCCTCCATTCTTTTCCCGAGATTTTGAGTTATGCTTACTATCGTTACTCTAAATTCTTAATCCCTGGTGGCTCAGAGTAAAGTATCTGCCTACAATGAGGGAGACTTGGGTTTGATCCCGGGGTTGGGAAGATGCCTGGAGAAGGAAATGAAAACCCACTCCAGTATTCTTGCCTGGAGAATTCCATGGACAGAGGAGCCTGACAGGCTACAGTCCGTGGGGTTGCAAAGAGTCAGACAGGGTTGAACAGCTCACACTTTAGCATCTTTAAATTCTTCTTCAGGTTGGTTGCCTATCTCTACTTCATTTAGTTGTTCTTGTGGGGTTTTATCCTGTTCTTTGCCTGGAATGAGTTTATTTTCATGTCTTAAGGGTCGAAGTTGAAGGCTAAGGGCTCTCTGGTTCATACTTGCCCTCCTCTTGGTGACTTTCCCTCATTCCTCACATGCTACCCTTCAGGACTGGGCAGGAGGGAATATCCCATGAGTGGTCATCTGTAGTGAGTATTCACTTGAGCTACCATCTGCTTGGGCCACAGTGAGGACAGCCTCTCTTAAATTCTAGGCAAACTCTCCTAGTCTGCAGCTCTGGGAAGAAAGTCTGCAGCTTAGCACCAAAGCCAAATAAGAGCAACATTGGGTTGTTTGTCAGTATTTTTATGTTCTTAACCCTTAACGGGGCTTCCCAGCTGGCACTAGTGGTATAGAATCTGCCTGCCAGTGTAGGAGACACAAGAGAGGCAGGTTCCACCCCTTGGAGTAGGAAATGGCAACCCGCTCTAGTATTCTTGCCTGGAAAATTCCATGGAGAAAGGAGCCTGGCAGGCTGCAGTCCGTTGGGTTGCAGAGAGTCAGAGATGGCTGAGCCACACACACACAACCCTTAGCATATCAGAGGTAGTTGTGGTGATATACACATGACAGCTTCAACATCCTGTATTTATACAAGAAACATCTATAAGTTAGTAAGTAAAAGACAACACAACAGAAAAACAGGAATAAAATCACAGCAAGCTAGAGGAAACCATTGGGATCATTGTATCTGAACCACATATTGCTCGGACAGACCTTGAGGGCCCAAATATGGGGAGAACTTGGCCGAAGTCATCCACTGACTCAAGGCCACATGGTTCCAGGACCTGGACTGGGGCTCTCTCTGTGCTGCTCTGTAGCTCATAGAACTGCTGTGAGCAACTTTTGGGTGGGCAGTGGCCTTCCACGCCCATCCCTGGGCCTTGAGGCAGGTGGGCTGGGCTGAGCTGCCTGTGCTTGGGCTACAGGTACTGATGCTGAGGATGCGGGGGATGACCTGCTACTGTCATACGTGAAGGAGTTCTGGTGGTTCCCCCACATGTGGAGCCACATGCAGCCCCACCTTTTCCACAACCAGTCTGTGCTGGCTGAGCAGATGGCCCTGAACAAGAAGTTCGCTGTCGTGAGTAAGATTCCCTGCAGGGCAGAGCTGGGTGGGCTCAGGGCTGGACTGGGGGTCAGAACTGCTGGCCTCCTGCTGCCTTTGCAGTTCCATGTGACAGCTTTTTATTAACATCTTTATAGCCACTGTCTCATTGAAGACTCATTGATATCCAAGAGCCCGATATCTCGATAGCATCATTTTAGATAAGAAACGGAACTCGGGGAGGCCACCCCAGCTTATAAGAGGTCTAACCAGAACTTAAACCCAGGACTGTTGGCTTCCGGAGCCAAGCTCTTGTCTTGAGGCTAGACTAGGAGCCCTGGACAGCTGGAGGAGGTGCCCAGCAAGGAGAGAATAAGGCCTGGTGCTGGTGCCCCCTGAGCTACCAGCCAGTCATAGAGACCACGAAGGCAGAAGGGTGCCCGTCCTTGCTCCTCACTCCTGGAGCAGGAGGAAGTGAGCGCTGGGCTGAGAGCTGAAGTCCCGGCTCATCCGGTGCTTTCCTCCGAGACTCTGGGCCCCGAGCCTCAGCTTCCCTGTGTGCACCTGCCGCCTGCCGTCCTAGTCTCTGACTTTTCTCCCCTGCCCTACAAAGGGGGAAGTAAGGCCCAGAGGAGCGGGAACCCTGTGCTCACCCTGCCCTGGCCCTCCTCTCCCCAGGAGCATGGCATTCCCACAGACATGGGGTACGCGGTGGCACCCCACCACTCGGGCGTGTACCCTGTGCACGTGCAGCTCTACGAGGCTTGGAAGCAGGTGTGGAACATCCGCGTGACCAGCACGGAGGAGTACCCCCACCTGAAGCCAGCCCGCTACCGTCGTGGTTTCATCCACAACGGCATCATGGTGAGTGTGGCCCGGAGCCTGAGAGGCAGGCCTCTGGGGACCTGGTGAGGGGTTTCTGCTGTCCCCTCTGTCACCTCAGGCTCTCTGTCCCAGGGAGGGAGGAGGCCAGTCTGCCTCTTTAGTGAGCGGCTCATGCTTTTGTGACCGGATCAGGTGGCTGAACATTTTTTAAGAGGCCTCTGGTGAGAACCTGGGAAAGGCCTCTGTCTCATCCATTTGTTGGCTTACGTGAAATGTGTCTGTCCCTTTTTTACACACTAGGAATACTGAAATGTACAGTCAGCAGAAGTCCCTGCCTTTGTAGACCTGCCATTCTAGTGACAGGAGACAGTGCATGCGTAGCTGTAAAGTATATAATGGTCAGATGGTATAAGTGCTGTGGAGAAGAATCAAGCAGGGGGATGGAGAAAGGGCGTGCTCGGAAGAGGAGAGGGCTTCCCAGGTGGTGCTAGCGGTAAAGATCCTACCTGCCAGTGCAGGGAGACATAAGAGGCTTTGATCCCTGCGTTGGGAAGATCCCTGGAGGAGGGCCTGGCAGGCCAGTCCAGTATTCTTGTCTGGATAATCCCATGGACAAAGGAACCTGGAGGGCTATGGTCCATAGGAATTGCAGAGTCGGTCATGACTGAAACAACTTAGCATGCCTGCGGGAAAAGAAGAAACTTAAACAAGATGGTTAGGGAGAGCCTTTGGGGGATGGAGCCTTGCTGGTACATGAAGAGCATGCATGGCAGAGAGAACAAGCGCAAAGGCCGTGAGGCAGGCTTGTGCAGGTGGTTTTGAGGACCAGCTAACAGGTGACTGTGGCTGAAGACAAGTTGGGAGGTGGCAGGAGATGAGGTCAGAAGGGTGATTGCTGGACCGGGTCCTGTAGGGCAACTAACACCCCTGGATAGGCTTGAGCTTTAGTCTGTGGTGGGAGGGTTTTGAGTGGAGTGCCCTGATGACCTGACTCATAAATTAAAAGGATTTCCATCATCCTGGCTTCTAGGGGATAAAGTGGGGAGCAGGTGGAGGCTGCTGCAGTCTTCCGGTTGAGGTGCCGTGGCTTGGCCCAGGGTGCAGTGCTGGAATGTGTTCAGATTCTGGACTTATTTAGTAGTTAGAGCATACAGGAACTGCTGATGAGCTGGACGCAGCATATGAGAGAGAGAAAGATTACTCCCAGTTTTTGACCTCAGCCGCTGGAGTGTCTGGATAGTTCTCATCAGTCCAGATGGGCAGCTATGGGAAGGCCAGAGTCACACCTCCATCCATCTGTCCACTGACCTCCTCCTTTCAGGCATTCCTACTGACCCTGGGGATGAAGGTGGTGACGGAGAGGGTGGATCACATAAGAAACAGCTAAATCAGTGCAGAGCCGAGAGTGCCATGAGGCAAGTGCTAAAGCCAGGAGAGGAGTCACAGAGCGTGCCTAGGGGTGCTGCTCTAGGAGGGAGGGGCCCTGGCTGGGCACACAGGCCAGCCTGCCGGAAAGATTCTCCCTTGCCTGTCCTGTTACCTTGGAGTCTGCTCACTTTGTACGGAGAAATGTGAACAGTATTTACGTATGTAAACTGGCCAGGCTGGTTGGGCCCACCTGGGGGACTGTCTCAGGCTGCAGACGTTCTTAGGTGGGGAAGACCCCCAAGGGTGGGGGCTGTGTGGTCACACAGGAGGCTGCCTCTCTGGCAGGACCCTGTCTGCCACCATCCGGACCTGGAGAAGCCATAGCTCCTCTCCCGCCCCATCCCCAGGTCCTCCCACGGCAGACCTGCGGCCTCTTCACACACACCATCTTCTATAGCGAGTACCCGGGTGGCTCCAGCGAGCTGGACAAGATCATCAATGGGGGCGAGCTCTTCCTGACGGTGCTCCTGAACCCTGTGAGTACTCCCCAGCCCTTGGCTGGCAGTGAGGAGGGGCTGCCGGACCGCCATCCCTGGGGGAGGGTGGGAGCAGGTGTGCAGCTGGGAGTTAGAAAACCCGCGTTCCAGCCCTGGCCCTGTCCCCACTTGCTGTGTGACCTTGGCAGAGAATCTGAGCAGCCTTTGTTTCCTTTTATCATCTTCCACTTCTTTACAATAGTGTTGGCATTTTTCTCCATGTTCTTTTTCCAATCCTTGTGTGTATATAAATATTGCATATTAACATATAATAAGCTGAATATGTTAAACTATATATCACTATCTGTATACATTTATATATATGTACTGATATATATAGTTTAAAAGGCACTCACTATAGATGTAGAGTGCATTTTAAACTTTTCACCTATTTTCCTGGGCCTCTCTTTCCTTATCTGTAAAATGGAAATAATCATCCGTGCTTTGATAATGTTAGATATCAAGTGGTGGTGTTATCAGCTTTGTGGGATAACCGTGTATTCCTTATGGTTCATGTACCCCCACCTTCCTGCCAAAAAAGTACAAAAGAGCACCCATGTGTCTGCACAGGAGGTCAGCTTCCCTTTTGGGGCTGCTGTGCTTGGTGTCAGACTGGATTCACCTGGTGCACCTAGTCCAAGGTCACGTGGCAAGTTTACTGATGGCCCCGGTGAACCCTGGACTGGTCGAGTGGCACCGTAAGCTTAAGCAAGGCCAGCAGGTCAGAAGTAGGGGTGAAGGTAGTGAAGGAGGCTCAGAGGCTGACAGCCCCTGCCTCTCGTTTTCCTCCCTGGAGCAGATCAGCATCTTCATGACACACCTGTCCAACTACGGAAATGACCGCCTGGGCCTGTACACCTTCAAGCACCTGGTGCGCTTCCTGCACTCCTGGACCAACCTCCGGCTGCAGACGCTACCCCCGGTGCAGCTGGCCCAGAAATACTTCCAGATCTTCTCCGAGGAGAAGGACCCGCTCTGGCAGGTGAGTGGGGTGGGTGGCTGGATACCTCGCTGCAGGGAGGGAAGGCCCAGCACCCACAGGCCTGCGCTCCAGGCACAGGCTCAGGGCCTCAGTCCTGAGGCCCGCATACTCTCTCAAGTGTAAGCTCAGGTGTACACCTGCTCACCACGGGGTGCTGTCACTGTTCTTGTGCAGATGAGACCTCCCATGCAGAACCTGTGTGAATGCACACTCACAGCCTGTGAAAAACAGCATCATAGAACTGCAGGTGAACATGGTATAAATGAGTGTGGGAAGCAGCTGCTGGCCTGCCTGGACTCAGTGTGTTACATCCCTTCTCACTACAGTAGGCTCTGAGCCCGGGAAAGGGGGCCAGTCCTTTGGGAAGTCTGCCCCAGTTCAGTTGCTCATTCCTGTCCAACTCTTTGCAACCCCACGGACTGTGGCATGCCAGGCTTCCCTGTCCTTTGCTGTCTCCTGGAGTTTGCTCAAACTCATGTCCATTGAGTCAGTGGATGATGCCTTCCAACCATCTCATCCTCTGTCACCCCCTTCTCCTCCTGCCCTCAATCTTTCCCAGCATCAGGGTCTTTNCTGTGGCATGCCAGGCTTCCCTGTCCTTTGCTGTCTCCTGGAGTTTGCTCAAACTCATGTCCATTGAGTCAGTGGATGATGCCTTCCAACCATCTCATCCTCTGTCACCCCCTTCTCCTCCTGCCCTCAATCTTTCCCAGCATCAGGGTCTTTTCTGATGAATCTGCTCTTCGCATAACATGGCCAAAGTATTTGAACTTCAGCATCAGTCATTCCAATGAGTCTTCAGTACTGATTTCCTTTAGGATTGACTGGTTTGATCTCCTTGCAGTCCAAGGGACTCTCGAGAGTCTTTTCCAGCACCACAGTTCGAAAGCATCAATTCTTTGGCCCTCAGCCTTCTTTATGATCCAGCTGTCACATTCGTTCATGAGTACTGGAAAAACCATAGCTTTGACTGTATGGACCTTTGTTGGCAAAGTGATGTCTCTGTCTTTTAACACACTGTTAGGTTTGTCATGACTTTCTCCCAAGGAGCAAGCATCTTAATTTCATGGCTGCAGTCACCACAGTGATTTTAGAGCCCAAGAAAATAAAGTCTGTTACTGTTTCCATTTTTTCCCCTATCTATTTGCCATGAAGTGATGGGACTGGATGCCTTGATCATAATTTTTTGAATGTTGAGTTTTAAGTCAGCTTTTTCACTCTCCTCTTTTACTTTCATCAAGAGGCTTTTTGGTGCCTCTTTCCTTTCTGCTGTTAGGGTGGTGTCATCTGCATATCCCAGCAATCTTGATTCCAGCTTATGCTTCATGCAGCTTGGCATTTTGCGTGATATACTCTACATGTAAATTAAATAAGCAGGGTCACAATATACAGCCTTGACGTACTCCTTCCCCAATTTTGAACCAGTCCATTGTTTCATGTCCAGTTCTAAATGTTGCTTCCTGACCTGCGTACAGGTTTCTCAGGAGGCAGGTTAGGTGGTCTGGTATTCCCATCTCTTTAAGAATTTTCCACAGTTTGTTGTATTCCACACAGTCAAAGGCTTAGTGTAGTCAATAAAGCAGATGTTTTTCGGGTTTTTTCTTTTCTTTTTCTATGATCAACAAATATTGATAATATGATCTCTGGTTCCTCTCCTTTTCTAAATCCAGCTTGTACATCTGGAAGTTCTTGATTCATGTACTGTTGAAGCCTAGCTTGAAGGATTTTGAGCATTGCATTGCTAGCATGTGAAATTAAATGCAATTGTGTGGGAATTTGAACATTGTTTGGCATTGTGCTTCTTTGAGATTGGAATGGAAACCAACCTTTTCCAGTCCTGTGGCCCCTGCCGAGTTTTCCAAATTTGCTGGCATTTTGAGTGCAGGATTTTAACAGCATTATCTTTTAGGATTTGAAATAGCTCAGCTGGAATTCCAAGACCTCCACTAGCTTTGTTTACAGTAATGCTTCCTGAGGCCCACTTGACTTCACACTCCAGGATGTCTGGCTCACCATTGTGGTTATTGGGTCATTAAGATCTTATTTGTACAGTTCTGTGTATTCTTGCCACCTCTTCTTAAAATCTTTTGCTTGTATTAGGTCCATAGCATTTCTGTCCTTTATTGTGTCCATCTTCGCATGAAATGTTCTCTTGATATCTCTAATTTTCTTGAAGAGATCTCTAGTCTTTCCCATACTATTGCTTTCCTCTATTTCTTGGCATTGTTCACTTAAGGCTTTCTTATCTCTCCTTGCTATTCTTTGAAACTCTGCATTCAGGTGGGTGTATCTTTCCTTTTCTCCTCTGCCTTTCCCTTCTCTTCTTTTCTCACTATTTATAAGGCATCCTCAGACAACCATTTTGCCTTTTTGCATTTCTTTTTCTTGGGGATGGTTTTGATCACTCTCTCCTGTACAGTGTTACAAACCTCTGTCCATAGTTCTTCAGGTACTCTGTCAGATCTAAGCCCTTAAATCTGTTTGTCACTTCCACTGTATAATCATAAGGGATTTGATTTAGGTTATATCTGAATGGCCTAGTGGTTTTCCCTGCTTCTTCAACTTAAATCTGAATTTGGCAATAAGGAGTTCGTGATCTGAGCCACAGTCAGCTCCTGGTCTTGTTTTTGCTGCCTGTATAGAGCATCTCCATCTTTGGCTGCAAAGAATATAATCAGTCTGATTTTGATATTGACTTTCTGGTGATGTCCATGTGTAGAGTCATCTCTTGTGTTGTTGGCAGAGGTTGTTGGCTATGACCAGTGTGTGGTCTTGGCAAAACTGTTAGCCTTTGCCCTGCTTCATTTTGTACTCCAAGGCCAAACTTGCCTGTTACTTAAGGTGTCTCTTGACTTCCTACTTTTGCNGCCTGTATAGAGCATCTCCATCTTTGGCTGCAAAGAATATAATCAGTCTGATTTTGATATTGACTTTCTGGTGATGTCCATGTGTAGAGTCATCTCTTGTGTTGTTGGCAGAGGTTGTTGGCTATGACCAGTGTGTGGTCTTGGCAAAACTGTTAGCCTTTGCCCTGCTTCATTTTGTACTCCAAGGCCAAACTTGCCTGTTACTTAAGGTGTCTCTTGACTTCCTACTTTTGCATTACACTTCCCAGTGATCTTTTTTTTGGTGTTAGTTCTAAAAGATCTTGTAGGTCTTCATAGAACTGTTCAAGTTCATCTTCTTCAACATTAGTGGTTGGGGCATAGGCTTGGATTACTGTGATGCTGAGTGGTTTGCCTTGGAAACGAACTGAGATCTTTCTGTTGTTTTTAAGACTGCACCTAAGTACTGCATTTTAGACTCTTTCTTTGACTATGAGGGCTACTCCATTTCTTCTAAGGGATTCTTGCCCACAGTAGTAAATATAATAGTCATCTGCATTAAATTCGCCCATTCCCATCACTTTAGTTCACTGACTAAGATGTTGATGTTCACTCTTGCCATTTCCTGCTTGACCATGTGCAATTTACCTTGATTCATGGACCTAATGCTCCAGGTTCCTGTGCAATATTGTTCTTTATTTCATCAGACTTTAATTTTACCACCAGACACTTCCGCAACTGAGCATCATTTCCACTTTGGCTATCTGCCCCAGTGGGGACTGTCAAAAACTAGGAGCAGAAGCTTGAATTGATGGTCTCACAGTTCAGACCAGGTGTCCACAACCTAGCATTTAAGTCAATATGGCCTGTGGTCTATTTTTGTAAATAAAGTTTTATTGGAACATGGCCATGCTCATTCTTGTGCATACTGTCTGTGACTACTTTCAGGCTCCAATAGTAGAGACTAGATAGTACCCAAGCCTAAAATATTTAATAAACATTTCAAAAGGTTTACTTTACTTGATAGAGAAAGTTTTCTGACCTCTTGCTGAGCTTTTAAATTCAACAGTAGGAGCCTGTGAGCACCTGTTATGCGCCAAGTGCTGGGGTGAGCATTTTCTAAGGCTTTGTCTGGGAGTGGGAGACTGACCAGAAATCGTTGCTGCCTACCAGTAGCTCAGTGTCCTGAGGTGGGGATGTGGCAAGGACACGTGTAGTTACACTTGTCACTCAGGGCTGTAAGAGCCACACGTCCATGTGCAGCGGGAGTCTGAAACCCATTCACTTGAGTCCATTCTTCCGCCCCGCGCTGACGTCTTTTCCACTGTCATTTTAGGATCCCTGTGAAGACAAACGCCATAAGGACATCTGGTCCAAGGAGAAGACGTGTGACCGCTTCCCAAAGCTCCTCATCATTGGCCCCCAGAAAACAGGCAGGTCTCTCCACTCTTGACCAGCTTCCCTTACTGTCTTGACAGCTTCCCCTGCCGTCCCAGCCACAGAATTCTGGGGACCATCGTGCCCTGGTCCCACTCTCCAGTAATCTACATGCTCTTTCCCAGGAGGTGGGACCGAAGCTGGGGTGACCATGAGTTGCCCATCAGTGTGGAGGTGGGAAGGGTAGAGGTTGGGAATTGAATTCTCCTGTTGTGAACCACAGCCTCAGGGAGCTCTCTTGGTGTCCTCTTGGGAGTTTCTGCGTCCAAGCAGAGAAGCCCAGATCAGATGCTTTGCAAGACTGAGCAGTGCTTGGCAAAGCTGGGTCAGGGCAAAGAGACTGTGACAAGTTAGGACTGCAGTGGTGACACGCACACTACATGGTACGGACGGCTGTTCCCACATTGCAGACAAACACTCCTGGCTCACAGAACTTGTCACTTTCTCTAACACATTTAGTTAGGAGATGGCATATCCAGGTCTGGAGCTCTGGTCTCTGTGCCCCCAAAATATATACTCTGAGCCACCGAACTCTGTTGTCTCTTCTCTTCTGAAACCTCTCTTTAAAGCATGTTAACTGTAGATCTGTGTAGGAAAGGAATGGGCTCTCTAAAGGGAGAGGGTCAGCCCTGTACTGTTGAATGGGGAGGGAGTGTGAGTGAAGGAAGGGCACTCAAAGAGGAGGCATCTGGGCCAGATTTCTTAGCCCTCCAAGAATTTCACACCAGCAGACTGGCGAGTCTGGAACTCCCTTGTCCTTGAGTTCCTCCCAAGTGGCAGAGAGGACCGAAGCCCAGGGCTTGAAGGGGCCAGCAGAAACCTTCTTCTTCTGGGATTTTGAGGGGGATAGTAATCAAGTGGATGTGAATCCCGGAGTACAGTGCTGAGAAGGACTCTGAGGCCAAGTCTTTGTGATGAAGATGCTGTGATGGGCTCCTGGTGTCTGCAGTGGATTCAGGAGTTGGGGCGCCCCCCTGCAAGCTCTGTATTTGCTTGTCCTGAGCTTAGTGTGTTTCCCTCATGGTAGAGATGAAGAAACTAAACCCAGAGAAGAGCAGGGACTTTCCCAGTGCCTCCCGGTGAGTAACGGAGAGCCAGGACCCGAGCTCAGGATTTCAGACTCTGTCTTTTCGCTGGGGGCCTGGGCCCAGGTCTCACCCGCCTTCCTTTCCCGCAGGCACCACGGCCCTCTATCTGTTCCTGGGCATGCACCCTGACCTCAGCAGCAACTACCCCAGCTCCGAGACCTTTGAGGAGATCCAGTTTTTTAACGGCCACAACTACCACAAAGGCATCGACTGGTGAGTGGGTCTTTCTGTCAGCAGTGGGACAGGATGGCCGCCATGGAGGCTGCCAAGGAGGAGGTCTGCTGAGGCCACAGCAGGAAGCAGCTGGCGCTTGCTCACACGCAGCCAGTTCCTGTAAACAGGGACAAAGTGCGATGACCCTTGAGTCATGATGTTGGAGCCTGCACACAGATGGGACAATTGATGAGGAAGCCCTTTGCCCCTTTGTATTATTGCCTGGACTCAGGGAATACTAGACGTTAGAGTCCCTCCCCTTCCTTGCCTTCATGAGTCCAAGAAAAGAGGGACACACCTGAGGTCCTGAGAGCTGAGGACAGAGCAGGGGTTAAAATCCAGGTGTTCTGACCGGAAGGCTGGCCCTTTCCACTGTGTGTGACTGACCGTGTAGCAGGAGGTGTTCTTGTGAGCCCTTCAGAGGTGGCTCGTTAGGTCTTCAGGGAGTCTCCCGGGAGCATGGCTGGAGTTGCAGATTCCTACCAGAAGCTGTCACCAGAGGCTACCCCCGGGTATGGGTGCTGGGTGGATGCTTCCACACCGTGTTTCTTAGGTTTGCCTCTCTCTTATTTGTCTTTTCTAACCTTATACATGTATTGTTTATTATTATTTTTATGTCTGTGGTTTACCTGAGTAGAGACCTCATAGGCATTATTCTGTTTTTTAGTATTTCTCTGTGTATTTCCAGCAGCCTCTTTCTGTTTCTTTCTTTCAGTCATCTGTCAGGCAGTCTAGCTGTCTTTTTTCTCTCTGATACTGCCACAATCTCTTATCTAAAATCCACTGTAACCAGATGCATGATTGGAAGTCACCTCTTTCTGGATTTAGAGGGACATAGCATATTTAACAGCACCTTCACCAAGGTCTGGGGCAGCACCCATTAGCAAGTTTATTAATATATCTGTAGCAAAGTATGTGAACATTTATGCCAAGTAAGATTCTGAAGTCACAGTTTGCTGCCATATGACTTTGCTACAGAATTAGCAAAAAAGCTGCTTTCTCAGAGCTTTCTCCCTTTAGGTATAACCAACAATGAATTGTGAACATAAAGGTGCTATTTGTAAAGAAATTTTGGAAATGTGAGAGAACTAGCAATTTCTCAGCTCCACTCCAAATATGTTGTTTGTAGGGGTACAGAAATCCCCCAGGTCCCCGGGTAACTCTGAAATCTGATAAATGGTTCCCCGGGACCACCCAGGAGAAACCTCGCCTCACAGGATAGAGTGGGGATCCTATGCCCTTAGCTAAGATGGGCTCTGTGGGCTTCGGTTCCCAGAAACTTCCGAAGCTGTAGCTCTGTCTTGCATGAGTAGGTGTCCCTGGGAGGGTCTGGAGTGTTGATTTTTTCTGAGAGGCCCTCAACCTAGAGGTGATAGAGGACTGGTGTGGACAGTCCCTCTGGGCGAGATGTGGGAGGTTCATCAGGGAAGCTGTGAGGTTCACCCATGTGAGGCAGGCGGAGTGTGGGGGGACAGATGGGAGGCAGGCAGTCGCCTCCCCTCCTTGTCTGCTGTCTACAGTAGCACTTAGAAAGTACCATCAGGTCAGGGAGGAACCCTGCAGCCTGGAGGCAGCAGAGGGCGGCCTCCTCAGTGCTGGGGTTCCCGGGTCAGAAGCGTCCCCGCTCGCCCCCTAGTGGCAGTAAGGGTTAGGGTCCTGTCAGTTTCACTCTGGGAGCGTCCCATTTAAAAAGACACAACCCCTTCCCATGCATACACACCTCCCCCCGCCCCCAGCCCCGCCACACACATCACACCCACAAGTCTTCAGATCCTCTTGATCCCGAGGTCTCCCCGAAAAAGGAGCTGATTCATAAGGAGTCTGCCAGTGGCCACTCTGTCTCGGATCCTGGCAAGTAAGTCCTCTTTAGACTGAGAGCAGCGTGCCTGCTTGCGTTCTCACGTTCCACCCCCAGTGAGCCTGGGCCTCCTGGCTGCGTTCCCCAGGCCCCTCCTCCTGAATCTTGCCTGTGAGCCCTCTTCTGTGGGCTTCCTGCAGGTACATGGAATTCTTCCCTATCCCCTCCAACACCACCTCCGACTTCTACTTTGAGAAAAGCGCCAACTACTTTGATTCGGAAGTGGCTCCCCGGCGGGCAGCTGCCCTGTTACCCAAGGCCAAGGTCCTGACCATCCTCATCAACCCAGCGGACCGAGCCTACTCCTGGTACCAGGTGAGCTGGGGAGGGGCCCTGGGCAGTGGCACGGGCTGTGTCCTCCACTCAGCTGCTAATAAACATCGGCACACACTTCTCCTGCGTCGTCTTTGTGCTCGCCCTTAGCTGGCTCCTGCAGTGCACCGGTGGGTAAGAACAGGGTCCCCTCCACCGTGCTCCCAGCCCAGAGGAGGAGCCGGGCAGAAATCCATGCTGAGTCCCAGCCAGGTTACCTGCCCCCCCTTCCAGCTTCATCTGGGGACCTGCTCTGACCATGATTCTCCAAGTAGAGGTGGAGGCTGGTTTTGTCTTGCTGAAGCCAGGATTTGGTGAATAGTGATCTGGGCTTCATGCTATCTGTTGCCTCTTCCCTGGGCTCTGGGTGGGGGTGGGAATTCAGAGAAGGACAGAACCCAGGACCTGCCATTCCTAGTGGAAGATGCAAATGCCTGATCAGATAAGGAAGTTACCTGGACTGTGGTTTGTGTGAGGGAATGCAACTTCTAGTTTCTACTTGATTGTGTAAGAACTAGAATTTCCTTTAATATCAATGACCTGACTGAATTTTTTCTGAGCACCTTTCCACTGGGCTTATAGGAAAGCTTAAGCTCGGGTTTTTTGGGGGGTTTCCTCCCCTACCTGCCAGTCTTGCTGGAATTATGCTTATGCCAGGGTGGGGGGCTTCCTGCTCTAGAGCTGGTCCTACTGTAGGCCCGGCCACACTCTGAGCTTCCTCTCTGGGGCTTCATTGTGACCACAGGCTGGTAGGAGTCCGGGTGCAGATTCCCCCACAGACCTCTCCCCTCCTCCCCCTCCCAAGCCTGGTTACCCTCATCTGGTGTGCAACCCGACTCTTCCTCTCACTTCTCTAGGACTTTCTGTCTATACCCCAATATTCTCCTTTCCTCTGGGCTTTGACCCTGGGGGAACAGAAGCCATTTCTCTTGCGTGCCCTGCTGCCCCCTACCCCGTGCCCCGGCAGTGAGCAGAGACTGACCATCTGTGTTTATGGGAAGAGGAAGGAGGAGGAGGCAGAGGGAAAGCAGCCCTGGCTGGAGGCGTCCGGGTTCTGTCCGAACGCACCTCTTCCTCTAGAGGGCGGAGAGCTTTGTGTCTCCTCTCACAGATAGAAGACCAAGGTTCATCAAGCTGGTGACTAGCTCAAGTTCATGGGCTGGCGTTTTGAACGCAGCTTCTCCAGGTCTAAGCCCCTGTTCTTTCTTCTGTCTGTGGCTGAGGCGGGATAAGGAAAAGTGGGGGCTGATTCCTCCCCGGACGGTCCAGGGAGGTGCTGGAAGGAAGGGAAGATGATGGCCTGCCTCAGAGTGGGGATCAGGAGGAGGGGCCTGTCCCCCCACCCCTGACCCAGGCTGTGTGTGATGCTCAGGGTGTGGGGGCTCCTGAGGGTCACCCCTGGTGAACAGGCTCGTGATCTCTAGACTTTGGCACTCTGCAGATGCCGACTTCCCGGGGCATTGTCTCAGGTGCTTCAAACTTGGTGTCTTCCCCTTTCCAGTTCTTCCCCAGTCCTTCTGTTTTAGTCTGCTTGGGTTGCCACAGCAAATATTATAGATTGAGTGGCTTAAACAGCAGCACTTTTTTCTCACAGTCCTGAAGCCTAGAAATCTTAAGTCCAAGACTGAAGTCCCAATAGATCTGGTTCCTGGTGAGAGCTCCCTTCCTGGCTCTTAGACAGCCACCATCTCACTGTGTCGTGGCAAACAGCCTCTGTGGAGTCTCTTCCTTCCAGGGCACCGATCCTATCACGGGCTCCGCCCGCCTGACTGCATCACGGCTTGGAGCAGACATGTGTATCTGCCTGGTGTGTGAACACATAGCTTTATTTTTATTGTATTTATGAATGATTACCTTTATTATCCTTATATACGACAGCTGATTGTCGTTTTCTGTCTGTGGAGGCAGTATTGAGTTTTATTTTGAAATGTATTTATGTGAATAAGATGTGTCCACATAAAGACAATCTTATTGATTTGGCATGCACAGGTGGACGTGGCAGAGACCACAGAGACGGTGTGAAGGCACCAGCATTTGGAAGCTCTGACCTAGGCTGACCCCTATCTTGCAAAGATGGGGAAACTAGGGCTCCAGGGGTCTGTGACTTCCCTGAGGTCAAAGGGTAGTGGCAGGTAGAGCCAAATCTTGAGGCCAGGGCTCCTGGTTCCAGCTCGGTGTCCTGGCCACCTCCTGGTTACTGCCCCACAAAAGCCTCTCCCTTTGGTGCCTCCATGTGACACACTGACTCACTCTCCCCGCTTGACTGCAGCACCAGCGAGCCCACGATGACCCGGTAGCCCTGAAGTACACTTTCCATGAGGTGATCACTGCTGGGCCCGACGCATCCTTGAAACTGCGCACCCTCCAGAACCGCTGCCTGGTCCCTGGCTGGTACGCCACCCACATCGAGCGCTGGCTCAGTGCCTTCCACGCCAACCAGGTAGGCCTGTCCCTGACCCTCGGAAGGGCAGCCGTAGCACTGACTCGGGGCAGTTGGCTGAGGGCCTCAAGATCTCTCTTACCAGTGATAGGGCCAGAAATGCGGTCGTTGGACACTTAGGTCTTTGGGATCTTCAAAGGTTTCAGTCTTGTTTATCCCAAGCCCTTGTCCTGTCACAGCAGGCTCTGTAACCCTAAGGGGACCCAGAAAGCCCTGGAATGGGCCCTGGGAGGGAGGGAGAGTCAGAGAGGCAAATAGCCAGGCTGCTAAGGCATTTTAAGGAAACCCTTGGAGGGTTTAGGCAGGAGAGTGACATGTAGTCCAGAAACTTGGAGAGAGGCAGAGAGGGTGGTGTCATGGGGTAGGAGCGAAAGGCAGGGTCTTGGTGATGGATTAAATGCTGGGAGAGGACGGCGTCAGTCAGAAGGAGGCAGGGAGCAAGACTGCCCAGGACTGGGGCACAAGGACGCCTCCTGTCTGAGGAGGAGGAGGAGGAGGAGGCCCTCTACAGAGCGTAGGGGCCCCAACCCATAACCGTGGCTGCTGACCCAGAAGACTGGGGGCCTATTGGCCACCGGAGTGAAAACAGGTTCAGATCCCACTCTTCTTTATTTTTTTCCAGATTCTGGTCTTGGATGGCAAACTGCTGCGAACAGAACCTGCCAAAGTGATGGACACAGTGCAGAAGTTCCTTGGGGTGACAAACACCATTGACTACTACAAAACGCTGGCGTGAGTGTTATCTTGGCCTTTCAGCAGGGGGATGTTCTAAATAGGCACATGGGCCCAAAAGCCGGAGGCTGGAATGATTAGGAGAGAGACACAGATTGGAGTCAGCAAGTATGAGGAAGTATGTGTGGCCCTGATGGCAGTTTAGCAGAAAAGTTACTATGACTTGAGTCATATAAACAAAGGTATTGACTCAAGAAAAAGGGAGGTGATGACTCTGTTCTCTTCTGGTAGTCCTTCCCCTAGGGTGTGCTTTTCAATCTGGACTGAACATTTTCAGAGTGTTTAAGTTAGACCAGCAAAGAGCAGCTCTAATACCCTTAAGGGTTTCTCAGCATTAGTTTATGACTTAAATATAATTTAAGGAAAAAGATACTATAAATATTGTCAACAGTTAATAATTTTCATCACTTAAAACCCAGTGCAAGGACACTGAGAATGCCCTCCCAAGGTGAATGAGTGCCAGCCTGTGCTGAGGGACTCAGGGCTGAGGAGGGGCTGTCTTCGAGGGTGAATCACCTGTGACACACAGCTGGATGAGGGGGTCTCAGGAGGAGGAATAAAGTCTCCTCGCCCAGCTCCCTTCTCTGGAAAGCCCTGCAGCAAGAATATCCCCATCTCCCTACTTCGGAGGATGAAGGTAGAGAAAGACAGTCAGTCCTTTGCTCTGAGGGTAGAGAGGACAGCAGCTAAGGGCACAGCTGTGGCAGCAGAGATGCCTGGGTGAGCATTCCAGACCCATCACTACTTTACCTGTGAGACTTTGAACTTGTGTCTTAGTTCCTTCAAGCCTCACTTTCCTCCTCTATAGGTTGCGGGTACAGATGATGATAATTCCTATCTCCCGAGGGCCACTATCTTGTGGAGCTCTTGGCTCAGTGCCCAAGCATGTACTCATTAGCATGTACTAATCTCAGTAAATGACAGCCGCCCTCAGCATCACCATGCCTGCCCTGTGACCCATTCAGAAACCCCCATCTCGCTCTCCTGCCAGAAGGAAACTCTGTTCTGCTGTCCTCATGCCCAAGAATCTCCAGATAGTTGCTGATCTGGGACTGAATTCTGACATCACTATACCTCCCCTCCCAGTAACAGCACCTGCTCTCCCCAAAATACCCTGGAAGGCCCAGCATGACTTCAGATTCTGAAGGCCATCTTGCTTTGTCAGTTGTGGAGTTTACTAAACAACAGCAACTTTCCAGTGATACACATGCTTAAACACAATTGTAGATAGAGCATTTCTTGATAAAGATTGAATTTATTAAAAAGCAAAAGGACCCCCACTAAACGTTCTTCTCCTACTGGGTCTGGCCCCTGAGTTGGAGAGTGCCAGGAGGGTTTCTAGGCTGAGGAACGATGAAGGCTTTCCCCACCTCCACAGGTTTGATCCAAAGAAAGGATTCTGGTGCCAGCTGCTCGAAGGAGGAAAAACCAAGTGTCTAGGCAAAAGCAAGGGCCGGAAGTACCCGGAGATGGACTTGGATGTAAGTAGCAGACATGCTGCCTGTGGCAGGGGAATAAATGATGGGGCCCCATACTGGAGAAAAGCTTCTCTTTACCTGACACCCAGCGCTCAGTGCATTGCCTTGACATTTCTTGGATAGCTTTCTTAGGAGGAAACGTGGATTTAGCAACTCAAGAGTTGATCTAGTTAAACAGTATTTCCTTTCACAAGGGCTGAATGCTATGGTCTTTGAGAATGAATCAGACATGTTCTTTGCCTTCAGGGAGCTCCTAGTCTAGGAGGAAAATGAGTCACACATGCCAGTAAGTAGAATACAAGGCAAGAAGCGCTTTGTGTAGTTAGGTGTGCACATGTGCGCTGGGACTTCAGAACAAGGACGCACCCTGTGAAGCTGGACAGGCAAAGTCTTCTCAGGTGGGGTGAGGGCTGACTCTTGAGTTGGGCCTGGAAGGATGGGGGAGCATTTGGAGCATATGGCATGGAAGGATGAGGCATTCTTGTAGGAGAGGACATCCTTTATAGTATAAATGTATGGTAAAACATACATAACTGTGACTGGTTATGTTTCCCAGTTTTTTCATTACCCCTTGCTCATTTTTTAAAAATCCAAGTATAGGAGAAGGAAATGGCAACCCACTCCAGTATTCTTGCCTGGAGAATCCCATGGACGGAGGAGCCTGGTAGGCTACAGTCCATGGGGTCGCAAAGAGTCGGACATGACTGAGCGACTTCACCTCCTAGAGTACTGGAAATAAAGAAAGGGGACATAATTCAAATTAAAAGCTTTGAAAAAAAAAATCCAAGTATAGTTGATTTACAATACTGTATGTTTCAGATACACAGCAAAGTAATTCAGTGTTTATATATATACATATAAATATATAAAATTTTCAGATTATTTTCCCTTATAGTTTATTACACAATATTGAATGTTGTTCCCTATGTTATGCAGTAAATCCTTATTACTTATTTTATATCTAGCATTGTATCTGTTAATCCCATACTCCCAATTTGCCCCACCCCACTCCCTTTCCCTTGGGTAACAAATAAGTTTGTTTTTTTGAGTCTGTTTCTGTTTTGTAAATAGATTTACTTTTTAGGCACCACATATTAAGTGATATCATACAGTATTTGTCTTTTTCTGTCTGACTTCACTTAGTGTGATAACCTGTAGGTCCATCCACATCGCTGCAAAGGGCAATAGTTGATTTTTTCATTTTCTAGTGTTTATATATATGTGCCACATCATCTGTTGATAGTCACATGGGTTGCTTCCACATCTTGGCTATTGTAAACAGTACTGCTGTGAACGTGGGGTGCACACATCTTTCCAATGCATGTATGTGAAAAGATACACACACCCCAAGGAGTTGTTTTCTTTCTGGATATAAGCCTAGGAGTTGGATTGCTGGATCATATTGTAGATCTAGTTTTAGTTTTTGTTTTTAATTGGAGGAAAATTGCTTTATGGAATCGTGTTGGTGTCTGTCATATATCAGCATGAATCAGCCATAGGTGTACATAGTCCCCTCTATCTTGAGCCTCCCTCCCAGTCCTCACCACATCCTGCCCCTCTCAGTCGTCAGAGTGCACCACACCGGGGTCCTGTGTCGCTCAGCAGCTCCCCGCTAGCTGTCTGTTTAGCGTATGGTAATGTGTCCACACTGGGGTCCTGTGTCGCTCAGCAGCTCCCCGCTAGCTGTCTAACATAGGGTCATGTGTGCATTTTAATGCTACTCTTGTTTGTCCCACTCTCTTCTTCCCCGGCTGTGACCACAAGTCTGACCTCTGTGACTGTGTCTCTCCTGCCCTGCAAATGGGTTCATGAGTACCATCCTTCTGGATTCCGTATCTATGTGTTCATATACGATATTTGTTTTTCTGACCTCACTCTGTATAACAGGCTCTAGGTTCATGCACCTCACTAGAACTGACGCAGATGCATGCCTTTTTATGGCCAATATTCTGTTATATATATGAACCACAACTTCCTTATCCATTCAACTGTCAGTGGACATCTCGGTTGCCTCCATAGCCTGGCTAAAGAATGCTGCAATGACTAGCTTTTAAAAAGGAACCGATTGTTCTCCGTAGTTGTCCAATTTGTACATCCCCACCAGCAGTATAGGAGGGGTCCCTTTTCTCCACATTCTCTCCAGCATTTAACTTTTGTAGGTCTTTGATGTTGTCCGTTCTCATCCTTGTGGAGTGATCTCATTGTAGTTTGATTTCCATTTCTCCAGTACTCAGCCATGTTGACTGTCTCTTCATGTGCCTGTCGATCATCTGTATGTTCTCTTCAGAGAACTGTCTGTTTAGGTCTGCTCTTTCAACTGAGTTGTTTTTTTGATACTGAGTTACATGAACTGTTTGTATATTTTGGAAGTTAACTCCTTGGTTGCATTGTTTGCACATATTTTCTTTTTTCATTTTGTCAGTGGTTTTCTTTGCAGAAGCTTTTAAGTTTAGTTTGATTCCATTTCTTTATTTTTGCTTTTATTTCTTTTGCCTTGGGAGACTGACCTAAGAAAACATTGCTGTGATTTATGCCAGAATGTTTTGCCCGTGTTACTCTTCTAGGAGTTTTGTGGTATCATGCCTTACGTTTAGGTCTTTTATATCGTTTTGAGTTTATTTTCATATATGGTGTTAGGGAGTGTTCTGTTTCCTTTTTTTCTAAATTTTTATTTCATATCGGAGTATAGTTGATAAACAATGTTGTGTCTTAGGTGTAAAGTGACTCGTTTGTACATATGCATATGCCTATTCTTTCTCAAATTCTTTTCCCATTTAGGTTGTTACAAAATATTAAGCATAGTTCCCTGTGCTATACAGTAAGTCTTGCTGGTTATCTATTTTAAATATAGCGGTGTATATATATATCAATCCCAAACTCCCAGTTTATTCTCCTCCCCCTTTAGTAACCATAGCTTGTTTTCAATATCTCTGAGTCTGTTTCTGTTTTGTAAATAAGTTCATAAGTGCTGCAGTGAACCCTGGGGTGCATTTTTTTTTTCTCATTATGGTTTCCTCCGGTATATGCCTAGGACTGGAATTACTGGATCACATGGTAGGTCTATTTTTAGTTTTCTAAGGCACTTCCATACTGTTTTCCACAGTGGTTGCACTAATTTACCCTCCCTCCTACAGTGTAGGAGGGTTTCCTTTTCTCCACATCTGCTCCAGTATTAATTGTAGATTTTTTGATGATGGCCATTCTGACTGGCATTAGGTGATACCCCACTGTAGTTTTGATTTGCTTTTCTCTAATAATTAGTGATATGGAATATCTTTTCATGTGCTCTTTAAGCCATCTTTGCTTGTGTCTTCCACCCATGTTTTGGTTGGATTGTTTGCTTTTTGATATTGAGCTACATGAGCTGTCTGTATTTTTTGAAGATTAATCCCTTGTTGGTTGCTTCATTTGCAAAGATTTTCTCCCGTTCTGAGGGTTGTCTTTTCGTTTTGTTTATGGTCCTGTTTATTTTTGTTTTTATTTTCCTTACTCTAGAAGGTAGATCAAAGAAGATCTTGCTGTGATTTATGTCAAAGAACGTTCTGCCCATGTTTTCTTCTTAAGAGTTTTATAGTATCTGGCCTTACATCTAGGTATTTTATTCTTTTCAGTGCATTGGTAAATAGGATTGTTTCTTTATTTCTGATATTTTGCTGTTAGTGTCTAGAAATGCAATAGATTTCTGTGTATTAATTTTGTATCCTGCAACTTTACCAGATTCATTCATGAGCTCTGGTAGTTTTCTGGTAACATCTTTAGGATTTTCTTTGTATAGTGTGTCATCTGCAAACAGTGATGGTTTTACTTCTTTTCCAATTTGGATTCCTTTTTTTTTTTTTTTTACCTCTGATTGCCATGTCTAGGACTCCCAAAGCTATGTTGAATAAAAGTAGCGAGAGTGGACATCCTTGTCTTGTTCCTGATTTTAGAGGAAATGCTTTCAGCTTTTCACCATTGAGAATGATGTTAGCTGTAGGTTTGTCATATATGACCTTTGTTATGTTGAGGTAGGTTTTCTCTATGCCCGCTTTCTGGACAGTTTTTAATCATACATTGGTGTTGAGTTTTGTCAGAACTTTTTCTGTATCAATTGAGATGATCATATGGTTTTTATTCTTCAATTTGTTGATGGGGTGTATCACACTAATTGACTTGAAGATCCTGAAAACTCCTTGTATCCCTGAAATAAATCCCACTTGATCATGGTATATGATCCTTTTACTATATTGTTGGATTAGAATTGCTAGTATTTTGTTGAGGATAAAGATCAGAGCAGAAATAAATGTAATAGTCATGAAGGAAACAGAAGAAAAGATCAGTGAAACTAAAAGCTGGGTCCAAACCATTAGCCAGACTCGTCAAGATAAAAGGGAAAAGGGGTGTAAATCAATAAAATTAGGAAAAAGGAAAAGCTGCAACTGACACCACAGAAATTCAAAGGACCATTGGAAACTACTCTCAGCTCTTACCTGTACACCAGCAAAATAGACACCCTAGACGAAAGGGAAAAATTCTTAGCAAGGTACAACCTGCCAAGACGGAACAAGGAAGAAATAGAAAATAGGAACACACCAATCACAAGTACTTAAATGGAAATTGAAAATGTGATTAAAAAACTCCCAACAAACCTAAGTCCATGGCCAGAGGGCTTTACAGATAAATTCTATCAAACGTTTAGAGAAGAGTTAACACTTAACCTTCTGAAACTCTTCCAAAAAATTGCCGAGGAAGGAACACTCCCAAACTCATTCTGTGAGGCCACCATCACCCACCCTGATACCAAAACCAGATGAGGATACCACCACAGAAAAAAGAAAATTATCAGCGAATATCACTGATGAACATGGATGCAAAAGTCCTCAATAAAATACTCTTAATTCTCTCTCTTCTCCCAATCACGAGTTTTGACCTTGTGGACTATAGTTTGGTGCTTTACCATATGTTTTCTTTTGAAGGTTACCATTTTGAAGAAGGTTGTGAATAAATAATGGGAGTGGGCGAAAACCAAGGTGCTGGTTTTCCAGAGGCAGGGGCGGGGGTCTCTCAAACCAGTACATGACCAGCGTCTGAGCTTCCCTTCCTGTTGCAGTCCCGCGCCTTCCTGAAGGACTATTACCGGGACCACAACGTCGAGCTTTCCAAGCTGCTGTACAAGATGGGCCAGACACTGCCGACCTGGCTCCGGGAGGAGCTGCAGAACACCAGGTAGCCGCGGCCCCCACCGCCAGACTGAATGTGACGGCAGGGACGTCCCGCCACACGCCGAGCCAGACTGACCTGCAGAGTGGGGAGCGGGACCCGGCTGGCCAAGCACTCACAGCAATACTCCCCCGCGGCCCGGGCCAGCCAGGTGCCCACGCGCCTCAGAGCTTCCAGCACACAGTCGGTGGCCTCTCGGACCTCCCTTGCCACCTGCGGTCCGCTCCGCTCACAGTCTTTCATGGGGAGGCCACTTCCTGTTGGTGGAAGCCACAGGCTGGTAGGAGGGAGTCACAGGACTCTGTTCTGTGGCCCTCACTGTGTTCTACCCACCGCGCTCTCTCCATCCATCGCTCCCTGCCCCTGTAGGGTGTCCACTCAGTATTAGCTGCCACGTCGTCTCTGTCCTCCTGACAACAAGGACAAGGGTCCAGCTGGGGCCTCTGGCAAACCAGGGAGAGAAATTGGACGTTTCACTGATGTTTCAAGCCAGGCTCTTCAGAGGGGTCAGCTGGAAACCCAGAGGCAGCCACAGGTGGGGTGTGAGGGTGGCTGCCTTGAGAGAGTGCTGGACTTCCACACTCACTGCGGCCCATACCTTTGCATCTCACCATCCCACTTTGGGGACAGAGCCGCTGGTTCATACAGTGCCCATCTGGTTCTCAAGGTCACTTTCAGGGCCCCAGGGACCCTGCCATGCCATTTGGACCCAGAGACCCAGTCCTCAACCCTGCCCCCTCTCTCTCCCTGGGATAGGACATGCGTGGTGTTTCCTGTGGTAAGAGACTGAGGCGGTCGTGGGGCCAGCTGTATACATGCTCCAGTGTACATTTGTTGCCCCCAGTCCCCTGCCTTGACCCCAGGCAGATGCTGAACAGAGTTGGTGAGACCACCACCTCTTCCTGACGCCAGCTCCCTGGGGCCGAGGGTACCTAGAGCCCCCCTTAACCTCCCAAGTACTAAGAAGCTAAAGTATTTTAATTTTTTTTTCTTGGTGCCAGAGTTTATACCCTGGGTGCTGGGGTTGCACTGTGTTACATATATATATATAACTGTGTATATATATATATATATATATATTATATTTTTTTGGTTGGGTTTGTTTTTAATTCAGTCATATAGAATGGTGGCAAGCCCCAGTCCCAAAGGGTGTCCTATGTCAATGCTAGAGCATGGGATGGTGGGGGGGGGGCGGTGTGTATCTTCACGTGTCAGGGCCTCAAGGACACAGAAGGGATGTGCCCTTGGAGAGGTCAAGTGCATGGCTGCCCTGCAGTTACTCTGGGAGAACAGGGGTGGTAAGATGCAGAGGGAAGACCTGCTGTCTCCAGGAAGTCTGCCTTCATGAAGTGCAGTGATCCCAGGGACTTCTGATCAAAGGAAACAGCCAGGCTGAGGTAGGAGACACCCCGGGGCTGAACGCTGGCCTGTCCCCCTTCCCCTCACATGGTGCTAGGTTGGGAGCTTCCCTGGGAGCTTGGGGGACCCCAGGACCCCCCAGAGCTGTCTCCAGCCCCTCTGCAGACAAGCGGATCTCTGGGCTAGTTTCTGGTGGGGGCCTGCTCCTACCCCCCCTCTCTTAACAATGTGAAGTGACTAAGGCTGGGGTGCCTTTTCCCCAGTCCCTCCCACTGCCAGTTCAGCTTTGAACTGACACCTCGGAAATCCTTTCTAGAGAGCCTGGTCCTTGTTCATAGGATGTTGGGGCTGAGGAGTCCCTCAACGGGTGTGGACACAGCTCCAGAAAGGGGAGTTGGCCTCCTGGGCTGATGTCACAGAATTGACTGGGAGCAGGGCTAAGCAGCGAGCTTGAGGCTCCCGCTTCCATGCCCAGAGCCCCTCTCCCAGTGCCACACTGCCTCTGAGCCCGTCCTGGGACCCTCCTCTGCCAGCCTGCTGTCCCTGCCGTGGTTACGCCTTCGGTCATTCCAGGATATGGGGACAAACCACTCCTTCCCAGCCCGGTGCCTTCCCAGTCCCAGATCTGCATCCCTGTCAAGCTCGCCCCACCTCGGAAGGCCCTTCCCCAGCCTGGAAACCTGGATCTTGATTCCCAGGGTCTCCATGAAATGGAGAAGTGGAGTGTTCTGTGGAGTTGGCTGCATGTGGTTCTACCGTACCCCGAGGGAAGTGTTCCCATTATGCTTTTCACGGGGCCTTAGAACCTGGTGCTGCCAGCCCGGTGTCTGAGGACTAGGTGGCATGCCTGCGTGCATGCTTGCGAAGACTTACTTGCACCAGGAACCAGACTCCCAGAGCTGGCAGCGGCTTCCACAGTGCAGAGCCCAGCCTTCAGTGCAAGGCTTGTGTTCTGTGATGAGGACGTCACAGCTCCCACCGTCTGAGGTCTGTCCTTGAGGGGCGGGTGGGTCCGGTCTCCTCCTCCGGCCTGAGGAAGAAACAGGCAGGCTTGAGACCCTGGGGGAGCAGAGGAAATCCTGGGGACTTGACCTGTCACGTGTTGTAAGTCTGTCTTGTCACTGCTACTTTTTCCCTTCCCACTAAAGGAATCTGTCTCAAGGACCCCCTGCCAGGACTTGGAGGTACTGGGGAGGGGAGAGAGCCCGAGGGGCTCTTTGGCTACTGAGTACACAGATCCCCCTGAGAGGGGAGAAAACCAGAGTTCAGTGGTGCAGCGTCCTCTGCATCCTCCATGTCACTAAGTCACTGTCTGGCCTGAAAACAAGAGCAGAAACTCTGCTCCCCTTCTGCCGTCTCCTCCACACGCCTGTGCCCCAGGCTGGGAGCAGGTGTGCGGTGGGGTTCTAGAGCTGCCCACGCAGGCGCCTCGCACTTGGAGAAGGAGTATGAGGTGTAAGGATGGGTCTCCTCTGCACCTCTCAATAGGAGCAGCCAGTGCCTCTGGGTTCCCCGAGGGAGCAGTGGTCTGTTCCCAGCAGGTGGAAACTGCTGGGCGGACCTGCAGAGGCCAGTTGGTCCCAACATGGAGCTGTCCCCTCAGGTACGTTAGAAAGAGCAAGTAAATGCTGGACCCAGTATTTTATAACCAACTCCCACTACCCACGCCTTAGGCTTACAGTGAACATTTTGCCACATTTTTTCATCTTTTTGTCTGTACACTTTTTCTGAACTAGTTTAAAAGTTGCAGTTATCATTAAGACTCCACCCCAGATACTTCAGCCTGCGTCTCCTAAGAGGTAGGTCATTTTCTTTCAGTTGGCCCTCCATCACACCCAAGATCACAGTCATTTCCCAGCAACATCAGTCCCTATTTAAAGTTCCCCCAAATAATTGATGCCTGGTTTTAGAATTAGGACCTAGTTAAGGTACACAGGTTGCATCTTGGAAGTGTATTTTCTAAAATCTCTTTCAAGCCAGTGGAGTTTCCATTCTGCTCACTTTGGTTTTTTAAATGACGTTATTTCTGAGGCTCGACATCCCTAAAGCTGATCTGTTTTTCAAGGGGTCTAGTTCCTCTAACCCCTGTACTGGCAAGGGTGATTTAGGCTATGGGGAGTGTAACCTTTTGTTGCTGACTTAAAAACTTCAGTCCCTTTGCTGTCACCTGTACCAAGTGCCAAACCAACAGAGGGGTGGGCCAGANAGAGGGCGGGGCGGGGGTGGGGGCAGCTTCACGACTGGGCTGGGAGAGTCTAGAAGGAAGAGGCCACGTGCGTGGAGGCTGGGCCTGTTGGAAATGAGGCATCTTGGACTCAGAAGGTCCTGTGTTCTCCTTCTGATCCTGGGACTGGAAACAGGGCACCAAGTAGCATCTCTTTCTCTCTGTTTTGCATCTCTGGGTTTTTGCTTCCTGGAGGCCCATGGTCTGCGTGCATGAGGGCAGAGCCACAAGGACACACCAAAGAAGGGGGGTGGGGGCGCCTTGCCCAGGCCGCGGTTGAGGAGAAAAAGCGCTGGGCCGAGGCTGGAGATGTGAAGTTTTGTCTGAGTCGTGTGCACCGAGTAGCTCGGTGAGTTTTCCTCCCAGGGGCTTAATTTCCCATCTAGATCAAGCAGATGGGGCTGCAGCGTGGGCTTTTCAGACAGGAGGAGGAAGGGGGTCTGCTCTCGTTGAGGTGGGCATGGAGGGGCAGTGCTGGGCTCCCGGCTTGCTTGCCTGGCCGGGGCCGTCTGTCCCCATGGCTTCCCTTCGCCAGCTCCCACCAGGGAGAGCCGTGGGCCTCGTGTGCAGTCAGTGTCGAGGGCCCAGGGAAGACTCTGGCTGTGTTTCATCCTAATGAGTTCCTCCCTTCCTCCCTCCTCTCTCTGGCCCTTGAGGAGGAGGGCGGTGCGGGTTTTCTGTGACTGCGCTAGCTGTTATTATCAGCAAGAGGGCTCCTTTTGTAATTTGTGCATGAAATTCATGTCGTTTCCTGGGGAGAGAGGAGAGGGCTGACTGAGAGGGTGGGGGGCAGGTTAGGGGAACAGGCAGAGGTTTCCTTCCTTTGTGGGTGGGGAGGAGAGGAGGGTGCTTCCCCACTCAGCTGATCAGGGCTCTCAAACCAGCCGTTTTGGGTTGTGTTGAACGTGGGAACCTTCCTCCATTAATGTACAATCTCGAACTAACTGCTAATAAAGTGGGGTTCTGTTTGTACACCTTGGTCACGTCTGTCTGTCTGACCTTTTTTCAAGCCCCACAGGAGTGGTAGAGAGAAGGGTGTTCGCAGGGTGGCCGGTGTGGCCACCCCTGTACACACAGTGACTTTATCAAAGACCAATCCCACAGACGATAAACCGCAGCCTTTCTAGACAGTAGGGGCCTGTCCCAGGACAGCCAGATGGATGTCTCAGGTGACAGAGCTCCCAGGCACACTGGACAGTAAGTGCTGGAGTTCTGTACTGCGAGGAGCCTCTGCCTAGAGAGAGTTCTGCCCTCCGCGTGTGATGGGATTGAAGGCAAGTCACCCTTACGATTGGATCTTCAGTTTCTCTCACCTCTTAGGGGCATGGAAGGTGTTGGGCTCAGTGGCCACTCTGGAGAGCTTGGTTCAATGCAGATTCCCTGGCTGTGCCCCCAAGGATTCCTCTGTGGCAGATGCGTGTGTGACCCGAGCATCTGCATTTTAACAGCCTCTCCAGCACACTAAGGCGCCCCACTCAGGGTGGCTCCTGCGGGTTCTAATTAATGAATTCTAATTCCTCCTACTGCCCAAGAAATGAAAACTTTGGATGAAATGAATGACTTCCTAGTTTTCCCTGCTTAGTTGAGCTCGAGTTTGCTGGGGTGGGGCAGAGGTGGGGGGCAGAGAGGCAGGAGCCGCCACCTCAGAGGTCCCTGGGGAACTTTACAAAAGGCACATTCCCAGCCTCCCCCAGCCCTGTCCACTCAGAACCTCTGGGAGAGAGATCCAGAAATGTGGCTTTTAAACAGTCACTGCCTCACAGGAAGGTGTGGGGACACTTGAGTCAAGCCACCAAGGGTCATCCTGAGAAGCTCCAGAATTGGGGACGGCTGCCTTGGGGTCTGCTGGGACACAGCTGGGAACATAAGTGCTGCCTCGGTGTGGACACTGCCTGTAACAGCAACTCGGCGCTGAATATTCAGAAGGCCTGCAGCCCCAGCTCTCAAGAAATATCCTGGGAGAGGTAATCAAAAAAGAATTCAAATCAGGACGACTCTCTGGAGGCCAATCTCAAGAGGTAAATATTAGTTTCACTATTATTTAAAAAAGAAAAAGCACAGGAAAAGATGGTTAACATGGCTAATGATTAGAGACAGGGGACTCAAAATTGCAACAGGATATCACCTCCCACCAGTCAGAGTGATTATCTTTAAAACATCTAAGGATACAGGCTGAACAGGATGTGGGGAAAGGGACACTAAAGAATTGATGCTTTTGAACTGTGGTGTTGGAGAAGACTCTTGAGTCCCTTGGACTGCAAGGAGATCCAGCCAGTCCATTCTCAAGGAGATCAGCCCTGGGATTTCTTTGGAAGGAATGATGCTGAAGCTGAAACTGCAGTACTTTGGCCACCTCATGCGAAAAGTTGACTCATTGGAAAAGACTCTGATGCTAGGAGGGATTGGGGGCAGGAGGAGAAGGGGACGACAGAGGATGAGATGGCTGGATGGCATCACTGACNNCTGAAACTGCAGTACTTTGGCCACCTCATGCGAAAAGTTGACTCATTGGAAAAGACTCTGATGCTAGGAGGGATTGGGGGCAGGAGGAGAAGGGGACGACAGAGGATGAGATGGCTGGATGGCATCACTGACTCGATGGACGTGAGTCTGAGTGAACTCCGGGAGTTGGTGATGGACAGGGAGGCCTGGCGTGCGGCGATTCATGAGGTCGCAAAGAGTCGGACACGACTGAGCGACTGAACTGAACTGACAGTGTCCATGAAAGCGAAGTGTAAAGAGCCCCCTGGAGAACAGCACCACGACTCCTCAAGAAACTGAAAATAGAGCTGCCAGTTGATCAGGTGTTCCCACACCTGGGGTGTATCCGGAGAAAAGACACAGGCACCCCAGCGTTCACCACAGCACTATTTACAATAACTGAGACAACGGAGAGGCCAGAATGTCCGTGGACCGATGAATGGATAAGGAAGAAGAGAGACAGTGGAATCTCAGCCATAAAGAAGAAGAAGATAAGACCCTTCTCAGCAACATGGATGGACCCAGAGATGATCATACTTAATAAAGCTAAGCATCATGTGATACCACTTCAAGGTAGGCTCAAAAACTCATTCCAGATGAACTGATTTGCAAAAAAAAAATAGACTCAGAGACTTGGACAAGAAACACGCTTACCAAAGGGGAGGGGTGAGAGGAAAGGATAAATTAGGTGAAAGAAACCTATACACATTAATATATATAATAATAATTATGATAGATCATCAACAAAGACCTCTGTATCACAGGAAATTCTACTCAGCATGCTTTAATAACTTGTATGGGAACAGAGGCTGAAAAAAATGGCCATGTATAGATGTATAACTGAATCCTTTTGCTGGACACCTGAAATAAAACATTGTAAATCAACCATACTCCTAGAAAAACTAAAAATAAGAAACACCAACTCCATGAGAATTCTCTGGTAGGGCAGTGTGGTTAGGACTCCATGTGTCAATGCTGAAGGCCCGGGTTTGATTCCTGGTTGGGGAGTTAAGATCCCTCACAAGCTGCATGATGTGGCCAAAAATCCCCCCAGAGGACAGCAAAAACAACCTCGATGGCACAAGGGTGGGACTTTCAGACACTTCTTAGGGTTTGTTGGCTGGGAGCTTGGTAAAAGTCATGGGGCAACAATAAGAACACGGGTGGGAGGTTCCCTGGTGGTCCAGTATCCAGGACTCCGCACTCCCGATGCAGGGGGCCGGGGTGCAATCACTGGTCAGGGAATTAGATCCCACATGCTGCAGTAAAGTTCAAAGGTCTTGTGAGCCCCAGCTAAGACCTGGTGCAGCTAACAAATTCTATATATAAAGAGCACGGGTGTAGCAGTAACAGGAGCAGTAAGTATACACCATACAGATGGGATTCCTGGGCCAGGTAATCAGTCAAGCTGTATCAGAGTTTTGAATTAAGAAATTTTTTTTTTAAAGAAATGTAATTGAAACCCAGGTAGAGGCAGAGACTTCTCATTGGATTTGGGGTATCAGGACTCACCAGCACACCACCTCCGTGTCCCTGCACTATTTTGGAACCCAAAGAATCCTTGAAACACCCCGGGGAAGCCCAGCCCAGGTATTAGAGGTCCTAAGAGTCCTGCAGTTCTAACAGACTGAACAAACACATCGAAACCCCCTCATCTCCCACGTGAGGAGTCCTGACTCAGGGAGCAGCATGCCCAAGGGGCAGTGTCAGATCCTGAAAGTGGGTACTCCCTCAGAAGCCCTGGATCCGGTGCACGGGGCAGTGTGTTTCATCATAGCAAAGCCCTGGAAACAGCTTAGATGTCCATCGAGAGCATTGGCTAAACAGCCACTGCTATGGCCACATGCTGGAACATGGTGATGGAGGAGAGGATGAATAGCTCAGGCCCCAGGTCCCCATCCAGGGAAATCTGAAGAATGACTGTGACCATCTATGGAAAGAGGATGCCATACAGCTAAGTACATGTACATACTCTGCTGGCTCCGACTACTTATGCCATTCTGCATTATTTTTCCTGGCAATGTAGCTAGCTCTCTCTCACACTGAACTGATAACTGGCTGCTTCTGGAAGAGGGAGAAGGAAATGGGGGGGGGGAGATTTCAAAGGGGACTTTAGCTTTGTCCCAAATATCCTACTAAAAACAAGAGAGATGTATGTATCATTTGTGGAATGAAAATGTCATAAAGGTAACTTTAAGAAACAGAAATGGGCAAAGCAGAAANGGGGGGGGGGGGGGGAGATTTCAAAGGGGACTTTAGCTTTGTCCCAAATATCCTACTAAAAACAAGAGAGATGTATGTATCATTTGTGGAATGAAAATGTCATAAAGGTAACTTTAAGAAACAGAAATGGGCAAAGCAGAAAATGAAGTCCAGAGAGCAGGACTGTTGTGGGATGCTCACCGTGAAAACAGCCCTGCGGCTCTCCCAGCCCACAGGCACCCAACATGCAGGCCCGGAGGCGGCCCTGGCGGCGGGGGGATTTCTTGCCTTGCTGCAGGAATCCTGAGCACTTGTCAGGCTCCTGACCTGGGGATCCTGACTCGCTGTGCGACTGTGGGCCACTCGGCTCCACACGCTCACATGGGGGAGTTGGCGTAAACATCAGTGTTGGGACAAAGCCAGCATAGCACCTGTGAACTTCATAACATGAGTCTATCCAAGAAGAAGCAGCTGCACATCCATGCTGAGGGGCATTTTTGCAAAATAACTGGCCTGAACTCTCAAAATGGCTGAGGTCAAGGAAGGTCAAGAAAGGCTGAGAAATGGTTCAGGAGATTAAAGGATGCTAAAGATACTACAGAGCCCTGGCAAATCAACCATCGTTTATAATCCAGGAGAGTTCCTAGACTAGGAAAAGAGTTACTTGTAAAGAACACCATACTAACAGTTGGCAGAATGTGAATATTTTCTGTGTGGATTGGATAATACTATTTATTATACTGTTATATAAGAGTATATCATTGCTCTTAAGTAGTACATGCTGAAATATTCATGGGTAAAAGGGAAGAAATAAAGCTGAATTTTGACCCTTGAGCTTTCCCTAATGGGTCAACTTTATCTGGCGCAGTTCAGAACATGTCCACAAGGGGACACTGTCGCCACACCCTCTGACAAACTAGAGTTGGCTTGAACCTCCTCTGGGAAGACTGGGCTAGTGATCAATGGTGGTGAGGTAATGAGACTATAAATAATTCAATGACAGGATTAATTAAAAACTTTCTCTGTCAGGGAGGCCTTCTGCTCGTCAAGTGCGCTCTCTCTCAATCCTTGCCACAGCAGTCTGAGGTAGGTATTATCCTTACTCCCACTATGTAAATGAGTCTGAGATTCGGAGAGGTTGAATAATTCTGCCAGGATCACAGAGCTGGGAGTCCTTGGTCTGTGGGATTCCACTGCCTTGAGCCCCCCGGGTGGTCCTGCCTCCTGTCATGAGTCAGGGTGGGGAGAACGCACTGAGCCTGCCGCTGCCCGTCTGTAGGCTGAGCACTTAGAAGTGTGTGTGTCCCACCCATGAGTATAAAGCAAGCACAACGCCGCCTACAGTGAGACCCAAGTCCAGCTCTAAACAGCAACCCGCACCTCTCCAAGGGAACGACTACCACCAGTGTCTCAGGATCTTTCCGGAGGTTATTTTTCAAATATGGCAGCTCAGTGCGCACACATCCTCTGCTGGCTTGCCCTGCCCATGCACGTTCTGCACTGTGTTTCTTCCCTGGTACTGGGCAGTGTGTGGCAGGTTTTGCTGCTTTCTCAGCAGTGGACGGAGATCCTGGTTTAGGCACTGAGGGGGCTCCACTCTATCAAACGTTTGGAGGAGGAGGGAGGGAGGGATAAGCTGGAGCTTAAGTTCTCTAGGAGCTGTTCCCCGTTCTAGGGAGCTGACCCTTGGGAAGGGAAGAGGCTATGTAGCATAGTTGCTGAAATATGCACAGATAGCAGACCTGATTTCAAATAGGTCCACACTGGTTTTGTGACCTTGGGCAAGTACCTTATGTCCCTGAGGCTGTCTTATTGGTAAAATGGGAACAGTGATGGGTGGCAGGTGCCAGGGCTGCTGTGAGGAGTAAGGCCTGCTCCACGCTGAGCACTCGGTAAAGCCTTGTCCAGTCCGAGGCCCCCGACTTTGGCGGCTCCCACGCCTCGGCCTGGGGCTGGCACTGCCACCTTTGTCCTGAGACTGAGGAGGATGGGGCTGAAGAGCCAAGAGGAGTGCCCAGCGGGAAACTCACCACGTGTGGCTGTTCTCTCTGGGACCCCTGAAATCAAATCAGTTAGGTGATCTAGGACACTGAGAATGACCCCTCAAAATATACATCCCCTCAACTACCAACTTCACAGAAATGCAAAGGATCATAAAAAAATACTATAAACTCCATGTCAACAAATAGATGAAATGAGCAAATTCCTAGGAATACCGCAAGCTACCAAAACTGACTCAAGAAGAAAGAGAAAATCTGGATAGAACTGCAGGTCTGGAGACTGGACTTCCCTGGAGGTCCAGTGGTTAAGAATCTGCCTGGCAATGCAGGGGACACGGGTTCAATCCCTGGTCCGGGAAGATTCCACATGCCGTAGGACAACTAAGCTCATGCACCCGACTAATAAGCCCATGGCCCCGGAGCCCACGCTCTGCAACCGGAGAAGCCCCTGCTGCGAGAAGCCCGCAACGAGCTTCTGGAAACTGCAGCGTCCACTCAACGATGAAAATTCTCCAGAAAGTGGGCGTTAGGGAACCTACCTAAACCCGATAAAGGACATTACAAAAAATGCACAGCCAACAGCATTCTCAGTGACAAGCTGAGCATTTCCTCTGAGATCAGAACAAGACAAGGATGTCTTGCCACTCATACAACATAGTTTTGGAAGTCCTCGCCACAGCAGTCAGAGAAGAAAAATAAAAGGAATTTAAACTGTAAAAAAATAAAACTGTCCTTGTTTGCAGATGACATGATATTATATGTAGAAAATCCTAAATATACTACCAGAAAATTTAGAGTATCAATAAGGTCAGTAAAGTTGCAGGATACAAAATTAATACAGAAATCTCTTACATTCCTATACACTAATAATGAAAGAACAGAGGGAGACATTAAGGAAACAATTTTGTTAACCATTACATCAAAAAGAATAATGCCATTCGCAGGAACATAAAAGGACTGAGAGATTCTCATACTAAGTGATGCAAGTCAAAGGAAGACAAATAATATGGTATCACTTATATGCAGAATCTAAAAAGATGGTACAAATGAACTTATTTACAAAACAAAAATAGTCACAGATGTAGAGAATGAACCTATGGTTATCAAAGGAAGAAGGAGGTTGGCAGAGAGTGATAAATTAGGAGACGTGTAGGGGGATCAACAAATACACAATACAACATATATAAAACATAACTAATAAGGACCTACTGTATAGCACAGGGAATTCGACTCAATATTCTGTCTTTAACCTATATAAGAAAAGAATCTTAAGAGTGGATATACATATGCATATGAATAATTCACTTTGCTGTATGCCAGAATTTAACAAGATATTGTTTATCAATTAACTTCAATAAAAATCAAAAATATAAAATATTTCAGAATTTATAAAGTGAAAGGACTGTACCCTGAAGCCTCTAAAAACATTGCTTAAATTAAAAGGACTTAAATAAATAGAAAACAACACATGTTTAAAGATTAGTATGTTTAATATTGGGCTTCCCTAGTAGCTCAGTTGGTAAAGAATCTGCCTGCAATGCAGGAGACCCCAGTTCAATTCTTGGATTGGGAGATCCACTGGAGAAGGGATAGGCTACCCACTCCAGTATTCTTGGGCTTCCCTTGTGGCTCAGCTGGTAAAAGAATCCATCTGCAATGCGGGAGACCTAGGTTTGATCCCTTCATTGGGAAGAACTCCTGGAGAAGGGAAAGACTACCCACTCCAGTATTCTGGCCTGGAGAATTCCATGGACTGTATAGCCCATGGGGTCACAAAGAGTCGGACACACCTGAGTGCTTTCACACGCTCATTCATGCTTAATATTGTTCAAATATTGTTCATTCATGCTTAGTATTTCCCAGAATAACATATAGATTAAATTCAATCCCTGTTGAATCTAAGAGTTTCTCTATTTTCCAGTTTGTATTTAATTTTTAAAAACATTGTGTTGGAGTATACTTTATTAACAACGTTGCGATAGATTCAGGTAGACAGAAACGGGGCTCAGCCATACATATCCGTGTATCCAGTCTCCCCCAAACTCCCCTCCCATCCAGGCTGCTACATAAGATTGAGCAGAGTTCCATGTCTTATAGGTTTTTATTGGTTATCCAATTTTAATTATAGCAGTGTGTACATGTACATCCCAAACGCCATAACTATCTCTTCCCCCCCCATCCTTACCCTCCTCCCGGCAAAAATAAGTACCTTCACTAAGTCTGTGAGTCTGTTTCTGTTTTGTAAGCTCATTTGTATCATTTCCTTTTAGATTCCACATATATGGTGTGTCATACAACATTTCCCCTTCTCTGCCTTACTCCACTCGGTATGACTATCTCTAGGTTCATCCATGTTGCTGCAAATGGCATCATTCCATTTTTTAAAAAAGACTTTGAGTAGTACTCCATTGTATAATATACCACATCTTTATCCATTCCACTGCCAATGGACATTTAGGTGAACTCCATGTCTTAGCTAATGGAAACAGTGCTGCATTGAATATTGGGGTGAATGGATCCTTTGGGATCATGTTTTTCTCTGGATATATGCATAGGAGTGAGGCTACTGGATCATATGACAGCTCTATTTTTAATTTTTCAAAGAACCTCCATACTGTTCTCCATAGTTTAGAGTTACTTTTTTTTTTTTATTTTAAAAATGGGGAAAAATCCTAATATTCTTTGGAATTCCAAAGGACACCAAAGAGCCAAAAATCTTGCAAAACAGTGGTAATACATTATTAGAATAGACTTAACAGACCATGGGACAGATATGAGAATCCACAAACAAAACCTCACTTCTATTTTCACTTGATTTCTGATAGAAGTGCTAAGACTGGTCCCTGGGCCAAGAACATTTCCAACAAATGACATTGCAAAACCTGGACCTCACGGGCAAAGTCTTGAGGGTGGACCTGACCTCATACCATCCACAGAAGTTAATATAGGATGAGTCACAGCCTAAATTTTGGAGCTAACCTATAGATATGTAGAAAAATATCCATGAACATCTTCATGACCTGGGCTTGTTCATAGTTCATTAAATATGATACCAAAGGCACAGGAAACAATGAAAAATACATATACTTGCATTCAAAGAAAAAAAGCAAAACTTTCATGTATCACAGGACATTCTCAAGAGAGTGAAAAGACAACCAAGAGAATGGCAGAAAATGTTTGCGACCCACAGGCTGCCTATGGGATTAATATCCCGAATATATAAAAGATGTCGACAGCACAATTTTAAAATGCGAGATAGCGAGAGACACAGACATAAAGAACAGACTTTTGGACTCTGTGGGAGAAGGTAAGGGTGGGATGATTTGAGAGAATAGCAATGAAACATGTATATTATCATACGTGAGCTAGATCGCCAGTCCAGGTTCGATGCATGAGACAGGGCACTTAAGGCTGGTGTGCTGGGACAACCCTGAGGGATGGCATGGGGGGAAGGTGGGA
>SJYV01018899.1:229299-240429 GCA_006410875.1 Neotragus pygmaeus | reverse complement strand
AGACTGCAAAAGAGACACAGATGTAAAGAATAGACTTTTGGACTCTGTGGGAGGAGGCAAAGGTGGGACGATTTGAGAGAATAGTATTGAAACATGTATATTACCATATGTGAAATACATGACCAGTCCAAGTTCAATGCATGAAATGGGGCACTCAAAGCCGGTGCACTGGGACAACGTTGAGGGATAGTATGGGGAGAGAGGTGGGAGGGGGGTTCAGGATGGGGGATACGTGTACACCGTGGCTAATTCGTGTCGATGTATGGTGAAAGCCACTACAATATTGTAAAGTAATCAGCCTCCAATTAAAATTAAATTTTATAAAAAAGAACATTAAAAAAATGAGCCAAAACCTAAACATTTCTCCAAAAAAAATGTACAAATGGCCAAGAGCACATAAAAGATGCAGGATATAACTGATTATTAAAGAAATGATTAAAAAAATATAAATAAATAAATAAATAAATAAATGGAAATCAAAACTATGAGATACAACCTCACACAGGTCAGAATGGCCATCATCAAAAAATCTACTAACAGTAAATGCTGGAGAGGATGCGGAGAAAAGAGAACTCTCCTACACTATTGGTGAGAATGTAAAATGGGTACAGCGTGATGAAGAAGAATGAATATACAGATTTCTTAAAAAACCATATATAGAACTACCATATGAGCCAACAGTCCCACTCCCGGGCATATATGCAGAGAAAACCATTATTTGAAAATATACATGCACCCCAGGGTTCACTGCAGCACTGTTTACAATAGCCAAGACAAGGAAGCAACCTAAGTATCTACAGACAAATGGGTAAAGACGAAGGGGTACATATATACAATGGAGTACTACTCAGCCATGAAAACGAGCGAAATGCTACCATTTGCAGCAACAAGGATGGACCAGGAGATTCTCATAGTCACTGATGTAAGTCAGACAAAAAATGATAAATATCATACGATATCACTCATATGCAAAAGCTAAAAAGTTGATATAAATGAACTTATTTATAAAATAGAGTTACAGATATGGAAAATAAACCTACAGCTACCAGGGGGGAAAGGGAGGGGTGAACAGGAAGGATAAATTAGGAGCCTGGGATCAACATATACACACTGCTATATGTATAATAGATAACCAATGAGACCTCCTCTAGCACAGGGAACTCTATTCAGTATTCTGCATTAATCCCTATGTGAAAAGAATTTAAAACAGAGTGGCTATACGTATATGTTGAACTGATTCACTTTTCTGTATGCCTGAAACCGAGAAACGTTGTACACCAACTGTACTCCAGTAAAAATTTATAAATAACATATTTCAGAATTCAATCAAGGAAGTGAAAGGCTTCTAGCCTGAAAACTCTAAAACATTGCTTAAGGAGGACCTAAATAATTGGAATACAGTTCATGTTTAAATATTAGAACGCTTCAAATAACAATGCTAGTCAGCCCAATATACAGATTCATTTCACTCCTATTCAATCTGAGAGCTCCCCCCTGCCAAACTGGGGGAAAAAAATCCTAATATCCGTATGGAATTCCAAAGGACACTGAAGAGCCAAATTTATCTTGTAAAAGTGTGTTACTGCATTCGAATAGACATACAGACCATGGAACAGATTTGGAACACAGAAACAAACCCTCAGCCTAAGCTAAGAACTACAGGCGAAACACTGACGAAAACACTGACATACATCTTCATGATCTTGGCTTGGGTTTTGGGTCCTAAAATATGACACCAAAGGCATAGAAAACAATGAATATTAGATTCACTGGTCCTCAGAAAAATGAAAAACTTCTATTAGTCATGGAACATTATCATGACAGTGAAAGGACAACTAGAAAACGGCAGAAAATATTTGCAAACCATAGGCCTGTTATGGGTTTAAGATCCAAAATATATAGAGGATGCCAACAACACAATCAATAGCGATCCAAAAACCTGAACAGACATTGCTCCTAACAAGACATACAAATGGCCAACAGCACGTGAAAAGATGCTCACCACCAATTATTAGAGAAGTGAAAATTAGAACTACAATGAGATATTGTGTAGGTCAGAATGGCCGTCATCATGAAATTTACAGGGTCTGAAGTGACCTCTAAAAATGGAGCACAATACACTTGACCCAGAAAGCCCCACAAATGCAGATCAAGAGGTTCAAATCTCCGTGTTCACTTTAAGAACGCGTGAGAAACCACCCAGGCCATGAAGCGTATGCATATCTGAAAAGCCACCACGTATCTGAAGGATGTTACGGTAAGGAAGCAATGTGCGCCACTCCATCACTCCAGCTGGGGCTGGTAGGTGTGCACAGGCCAGACACTGGTGCTGGACGCAGGGTCAGTGGTCTGAAAAAATGCTGAATTTTACTGCACATGCTCAGAAATGCAGAGTACTGAACTTAGGGGCTTAGATGTAGGTTCTCTGGTCATTGAGCACATTCAGGTGAACAAAGACCCCTGGAGGCAGCACAGGCCTTAGCGACTCATGGTCAGATCCACCCGCCCTGCCACACTGAGATGATGCCACCTGGAGAAGAACGTTGTTCCTAAACCAGAAGAGGAGGTTGTGCAGAAGAAAAAGATACCCCAGAAGGAACTGAAGAAATAAAAATTGATGGCCCAGGAATAAACAGCAAAAAAATAAATGCATATAAAAGTAAAAAAAAAAAATCTATGAATAAATGTTGGAGAGGGTAATGAGGAAAGGGAACTCTCCTACACTAATGCTGGGAATGTAGGTAGGCACAACCATGATGGAGAAAAATATACAGTTTCCTTAAAAAAATAATATACAGAACTATTAATACCATAAGATACAGCAATCCCACACCAGGGCATACATCCAGAGAAAATGGTTATTCAAAAAGATAGATGCACCCCAGGGTTCACTGCAGCACTGTTTACAATAGTCAAGACATGGAACCACTCGTTCCAATCAGCAGACAAACGAGTGTAGAAGAAGTGGTACATGAATACAATGGAGTGTTAGTCATAAAAATGAACAAAATACTGTTATTTGCAGAAACATGGGTGGACGCAGAGATTCTCACACCCAATGATGGAAGTCAGAAAATGACAAATATGATATCGCTTATATGCAAAATTTAAAATGTTGCCATAAATGCAGTTATCAATAAAACAGAAATAGAAACACAGATACAGAAAACACACCTATGGTTACCAGAGGGGAAAGTGAGGGGTGACCAGAAGGGATAAATTAGGAGACTGGGATCAACATACACGTATTATTCTATATAAAGTAGATAACTAATAACAACCTACTCTACAGCACAGGGAACTCTATTCAGTATTCTGCATTAACCCCTGTGTGAAAAGAGTCTAAAAGACAGTGGATAACGAATATATTTAACTGACTGACTTTGCTGTATGCCTAAAGCTGATACAACACTGAACACCAATGATACTCCAATAAAAATTTAAACATAATATAAAATATTTCAGAATTCAATCCAGGAGGTGAAATGGTTCTACCCTGAAAACTCTAAAACACTGCTTACAGAAAGCTTAAATAATTGGAAAACAACTCATGTTTAAATATTAGAATGCTTAGTAATGTTCAAATAACAATATTATTCAGTAAAAATAGATACTCATTTCATTCCTATTAAATCTCAGAGTTTATCTTTTTCTGAATGGGGAAAAATACTCTAATATTCATATGGAATTTCAAGGAGGCCAAAGAGCCAAAATAGTCTTCCAGATGTGTGTTATTGCATTGGGAGAGACATACAGACCATGTAATAGACTTGAGAACCAAGAAACAAACCCTCTCTTCAATTTTTACTTGATTTCTATAGAAGTGCTAAGACTGGTCACTGGGCAAAGAACAGATCCAAAAACGGCACTGCAAAACCCTGACCTCACGTGCAGAATCATGAGGGTGGACCTGACCTCATACCATACACAGAAGGTAATGCAAGATTAATCAAGGGCTAAATTTTGGAGCTAAGCTATAGAACAGGGCAGGGCAAAGGAGCAGGCAAAGGCTAACAGAGTTTTGCCAAGAGAATGCACTGGTCATAGCAAATACCATCTTCTAACAACACAACAGATGGCTCTACAAGTGGACATCACCAGATGGTCAATACCAAAATCATGTTGATTTTATTCTTTGCAGCCTAAGATGGAGAAGCTCTATACAATCAGCAAAAACAAGACCGGAAGCTGACTGTGGCTCAGATCATGAACTCCTTATTGCAAAATTCAGACTTAAAGAAAATAGGGAAAACCACTAGACCATTCAGGTATGGCCTAAATCAAATCCCTTATGATTATCCAGTAGAGGTGACAAATAGACTCAAGGGATTAGATCTGATAGAGTGCTTGAAGAACCACAAGCTGTGGAAAATTCTTAAAGATGGGAATACCAGACTACCTTACCTGCCTCCTGAGAAATCTGTATGCAAGTCAAGAAGCAACAGTTAGAACTGTTGCTGGAATAGACTCATTCCAAATTGGGAAGGGAGTATGTCAAGGCTGTATGTTGTCACCTTATTTATTTAACTTATATGCAGAGTTGAGTTCAGTTGCTCAGTCATGTCCAACTCTTTGCGATGCCATGAACCGCAGCACACCAGGCCTCCCTGTCCATCACCAACCCCTGGAGTCCACCCAAACCCATGCCCACTGAGTCGGTGATGCCATCCAACCATCTCATCCTCTGTCATGCCCTTCTCCTCCTGCCCTCAATCTTTCCCAGCATCAGGGTCTTTTCCAATGAGTCAGCTCTTCATATCAGGTGGCCAAAGTATTGGAGTTTCAGCTTCAACATCAGTCCTTCCAATGAATACCCAGGACTGATTTCCTTTAGGATGGACTGGTTGGATCTCCTTGCAGCCCAAGGGACTCTCAAGAGTATTCTCCAACACCATGGTTCAAAAGCATCAATTGTCTGGTGCTCAGCTTTCTTTATAGTCCAAATCTCACATCCATGCGTGACTACNGGCTGGGAGGCTGTGCTCCAGCAGAACGCAGGCCAGCCTGGGAGTCAGGAGCCTTCCTGCTCTGCCCCGCGGGGTGAATCACATCCCCTCCCTGGGCTGTGGAGAGCAGGTCAGCCGAACCGTGGAGATTAGGTGCACCTGTCACCGTGTAAGAATCAGATGGAAAAAGTGGCCCTGGAGACCCTGGGCTTCCCAGAGTCTGGCTCACAGCGTCACGGTTCTGCAGTCGCTCAGGCGCGTCCGACTCTTCGCTTCCCCATGGACTGCAGCACGCCAGGCTTCCCTGTCCATCACCAACTCCCAGGGTCTGCTCAAACTCATGTCTGTTGAGTCGGTGACGCCATCAGCTAGCAGTGGGTGTTCTGTAAATACTTGTAAATACTCTCAACACCAATTTAAGTATCCAGGCCATTTGAACAGTAGAATGCAGGATTTTCTTTGAGACCCTAATGCTTAAAAATCGACTGCATTATCCTGGCTGAAAAAGGCCTGCATACCTGACTCCCTGCGCACCAGGCTAAGCTCCCGTCCTCCCCACCCCTCGCCGCCCCACGTCTCCCCGCACCTCCCTCCACGCCTTGCTGTTCCCGCCGCACACCAGGCCATGCCCACCCCAGGGCCTCCCTGCTTGCTCTTCCTCTGCCCTGAATGCTGTTCCCGCATCTTCCCGCTCCTTCTGACTGGTCCAGTCTCCACACACGTTACCCCTCGTGTAAAGGAACCCCAGGCCCCTCCTGCGCCCTCACCGTCTTCATTCTTGGCACGCCTTTATCGGTTTACTCTTTGCTCACTTGTGTGTTTTCTGTCTCCATCACCAAAATCTCAGCTGGCCGAGAGCAGCGGGCTTCGTCTGCCTCGCTTGCCGCTGTCCCCCAAACCACAGGCGTCTGCTGACCAGCTGATGCAGGAACAGTGCTCATGGGGTGAATGTGGAGAGGCACCTTGCCCCTGGCTCTCCCCTCTCTCCCCCGGGGATCCCCGCTCTCTCTGTCCACATTTCTCTCCTCGTCCACTATGTGACCCCTGCGTTCTTTCTTGATTCCCTTGCTCGTCCTCCTGAGAGCTTAAAGCTCCTCGTTCTCTGTGTTTTCAAGGTTGGCGTGACCGGAGCGTGACCATGTTTCTCATCTTTCGGAGCCTCTGCCCTTTAGGGTCAGTGGGTCCTCTTCTCTCCGAAGGGACAGGGGACCCAGGGAGCAGGTGTGGGGGTCCTGGGTGGGAGGAGATCACTAAGGTGCCTGCTGCCCTCTGAGCTATGGTCCTCGTCCCCGAGGCCAAGTGTGGAGGTTGAGTTACTGCATCCCAGGATGCTCCCAGCCCCACCCCGGGAGAGCCCCAGCCCCAGCTGCTGCCCCACACAAGCTTCAGTTCAGTTCAGTTCAGTCGCTCAGTCGTGTCCGACTCTTTGCGACCCCATGAATCACAGCACGCCAGGCCTCCCTGTCCTTCACCAACTCCCAGAGTTCACTCAGACTCACGTCCATCAAGTCAGTGATGCCATCCAGCCGTCTCCTCTGTCGTCCCCTTCTCCTCCTGCCCCCAATCCCTCCCAGCATCAGAGTCTTTTCCAATGAGCCAACTCTGCTTGAGTACTGGAGTTTCAGCTTTAGCATCATTCCTTCCAAAGAACACCCAGGACTGATCTCCTTTAGAATGGACAGGTTGAATCTCCTTGCAGTNGCAAAGAGTCGGACACGACTGAACGACTGAACTGAACTGAATTATGACTTATTGTGATGTGGTCTTATTTGGAATCATCTTGTTTGGTACTCTTTGTATTTCTTGTACCTAGATGTCTTTTTTCTTTAGGTTTGAAAATTTTTCAGCCATAATTTCTTCAGATATATATTTTATCCCATTTTCTTTCTCTTTTCCTTTGGAACCCCTATTATGCATAGATAAGCATATTTCAAATTACCCCATAGATCTTGTATGTTGCTTTCATTTTCCCCCATTATTCTATTTTTCAGATCACAAATAGGTTCTTCATTATCAATCTGTTGANTATATTTTATCCCATTTTCTTTCTCTTTTCCTTTGGAACCCCTATTATGCATAGATAAGCATATTTCAAATTACCCCATAGATCTTGTATGTTGCTTTCATTTTCCCCCATTATTCTATTTTTCAGATCACAAATAGGTTCTTCATTATCAATCTGTTGACAGGGTTTTTTTTTTTTAATTTCAAACATTGAATTATTTATTTTCAATTTGACCTTTCTTCATTTTTTAAACATATTTTATAGTTCCTTGTTAAGATGATCTGTGTTTTGATCAATAATTTATGCTAATTCAGTTAGTATGTTTATTACCAATGACTTAAATTCTTTATTTGATGAATTTTTATCTCTCATTATTTATTTTTCAGGGATTTCCTCTTGCTCTGAGCATAGTTCCTCTTTTTAACTTTCTCTGTCTCTATTAATTTTTGTGAAACATTTACCTATTGATGTTTTGAAGGGGTATTCTTAAGTGAGAACATCCCTATGCAAAATGAATATGCTATATGACTTTCATGGGAGATTCTGGGCTTGATGTGGATGCCAGTCATGTGTTTCTACAGGTATAATGGAAGCTACTACTTAGGTAGTGTGTGAGGCTGGAGAAGGAGTAGCTTTTGTGAATATAATGTTAAAAACAGTTTTCTAGATAAATTATATAAATTATAATTTGTCTACAACAGCAATTTATAGATGTACTATAAAGTCTAATTGTTTCACAGTCATGTCAATAACTGCTTTTGTTGTTTCTCTTTTTTTTCTTTTCCTGTCTCTCTCTTCCTGTTTTTACTATCCAGATGGTTGTGCAGTGGTTTTTATTCGAATTTGAGCACCTTTTTGATATGTTTATGTCATTATTAGGCATTCATGAAAATTAATTATTCACAAAATATTCAAGAAATTGTCAGTGTTTTTTAATTCTTCCAAAAACAGAAGACATAATACTTTGACAACATAAGAAGACAAAGAAACAACCAAGAAAATGAAACAAATAAACAAAAAATATATATATAAGCCAATGTTCCTGATGAACATAGATGCAAACTCCTCAGTAAAATACTAGAAAAGTGAATTATGCAACAAATTAAAAGAGTCATACATTATGACAAAGTAAAGGTAATCCTTGGAATGCAAGAATGTTTCAACATACAAAAATCAATGTAATACACCACATTGACAAAATGAAAAGATTATCTCAATTGACACAGAGAATTTGAAAAAGTTCTACACCTATTCTTTACTAAAAGCCTAAACAAAATGGGTGTCCAGGAATATACACAATAGATATATTGTGTATATATTTATGTATATATATAAAGATTCACACCAAGGAAAGCCCACAAAGAATTTACCTGAACACAACCGTAATATGAGTAAGCCCACAGATAACATCATACTCAATGGGAAAAACTGAAAGTAGACCACTCTCAGCACTTGCATTCAACAGAGTACTGGAAGTCCTAGCCAGAGAAATTAAACAAGCAAAGGAAATAAAATTAACCCAAATTGGAAAGGAATGATTAAATTATCTCTGTTTGAAGATGATATTACATATATAAAGAAAAATCTAAAAACTCAACGAAGCAACTATTTGATCTAATAAATAAATTTGGTAAAATTGCAGGATAAAAAAGTGAGCATACAAAAATTATTCATGATTCTATACACAATGATCTGTCCAAAACGGAAGTAAAGAAATAAATTTCATTCACAAAGCAATGAAAAGAATAGAATGTTTAGGAATAAGCTTAACTAAATAAGTAAAATACTTGAATGCTGAAAATCACAAAACATTGATAAAGGAAATTAAAGAAGACGCAAATAGAATGTAGCCTACATTCATGGATTGTTGAATTGCTAATATTGGTAAAAATGGTTTACTTTTATATTTACTTTAATTTATCAGTCTTTTCTAGTGTATTTTCGTATTTAAACTATATTACTTTAATTTTTACATTTAAATTTATTATCTATCTGGAATTGATTTTGTTTATGGTGTAAGAATTTCTAAAATAATTGAAGCTATGATAGAAAGCAAAAATTTGTAATGGCACAATTTCCCACCTTTACCAGTGCTTTCACCCTAATGCCTGCTTAGTCTCCCATTTAGATCCCAGATGTAGAAAATAATGAGTCTCAGAATTTACCCACTCATGAAGGATATAGCTTATATTGATGACAGTATTAATGGCTTCTTCTATACAATGACTCAGCAAGGTTGTTGGATACTCAAAGATTACAGAGTCAATAACAATAATAATAGTAAATAATATTTACTATAATTTATATGTGCCAGAACCTGACTCAAACAATTTATAGATCACTCACTGAGAACCAGCCATCATAGAGTGTGAGGTAAAGTGGGCTGTAGGAAGCATTACTATGAACAAACCTAGTAGAGGTGATAGAATTTCAGCTAAGCTACTTCAAATTCTAAAAGATGATGATGATAATGCTGAACTCAGTATGCCAACAAATTTGGAAAACTCAGCAGTGGCCACAGGTCTGGAAAAGGTCAGTTTTCTTTCCAATCACAAAGAAGGCCAGTGCCAAAGAGTGTTCAAACTACCACACAATTACACATTTCACATGCTAGCAATGCAATACTCAAAATCCTTCAAGACACACTTCAATAGTATGTGGAGTGAGAGCTTCCAGATGTATAAGCTGGATTTAGAAAAGGCAGAGGAACCAGAGATCAAATTGCAATCATCAGTTGTATCATTTAAAAAAAAAAAAAAGCAAGGAAATTCCAAAAAAAATCTACTTTTGATTCACTGACTACACAAAGTCTTTGACTGTGTGGATCACAACAAACTGGAAAGTTATTAAAGAGATAAGAATACCAGACTACCATATCTACCTCCTGAGAAATCTGTATGAAGGCCAAGAACCAATAGTTAGAACAAGACAAAGAACAATGAACTGGTTCAAAGCTAGGAAAAGAACACATCAAACCTGTGTATTGTCACCCTGCTTATTTAAATCCTATGCAGAGTTGTTGCTGTTGTTCAGTCCCTCAGTCATGGCCCATGTTTTGTGATCCCATGGAATGCAACATGACAGGCTTCAGTGTACATCATCATCTCCCAGTGTTTGCTCAAACTCACGTCTATTGACTCGGTGATACCATACAAATATCTCATGTTCTGCTGTGCCTTTCCCCTCCTGCCTTCCATCTTTCACAGCATCAGAGCCTTTTCTAATGAATCAGCTCTTCACATCAAGTGGTTAAATTATTGGACCTTCAGATTCAGCATCAGGGCCTCCAATGAATACTAAAAAATGGTTTTCTTTAGGATTGACTGGCTTGATCTCCTTGCAGTACAAGTGACTCTCAAGAGTGTCCTCCAACACCAAAGTTCAGAAGCATCAATTCTTCAGTGCTCATGGTCCAGTTCTTCAGCTCTTTATGGCCCAAAACTCACATCTATAAATGACTATTGGAAGAATGATAGCTTTGACTTGACAGACATTTGTTATCAAAGTATCGTCTCTGTTTTTCTATATTCTGTCTAGGTTTGTCATAACCCTTCTTCAAAGAAACAAGAGTCTTTTAATTTCATGATTTCAGTCACCATCTGAAGTGATTTTGAAGCCCAGGAAAATAAAATCTGTCACCGAGTCCATTGTTTTCACATCTATTTGCCAAGAAGTGATGGGTTTGGATGCCATGATCTTAGTTTTTTGGATGATGACTTTTAAGGAAGCATTTTCACTTTCCTGTTTCACTTTCATAAAGAGGCTGTTTTGGTTCAGTCGCTTAGTTGAGTCCGACTCTTTGTGACCCCATGAATCATAGCACGCCAGGCCTCCCTGTCCATCACCAACTCCCGGAGTTCACTCAGACTCACGCCCATCGAGTCAGTGGTGCCATCCAGCCATCTCATCCTCTGTTGTCCCTTTCTCCTCCTGTCCTCAAACAAAGTATTTTCCAATGAGTCAACTCTTCACATGAGGTGGCCAAAGTACTGGAGTTTCAGCGTTAGCATCATTCCTTCCAAACAAATCCCAGGGTTGATCTCCTTCAGAATGAACTGGTTGGATCTCCTTGCAGTCCAAGGGACTAACAAGAGTCTTCTCTAATACCAAAGTTCAAAAGCATCAAATCTTCAGCGCTCGGCCTTCTTCACAGTCCAACTCTCACATCCATACATGACC
>SJYV01018899.1:194515-228577 GCA_006410875.1 Neotragus pygmaeus | reverse complement strand
GGATGTCTGGCTCTAGATGAGTGATCACACCATCGTGATTATCTGAGTCATAAAGATCTCTTTTGTACAGTTCTTCTGTGTATTCTTGCCACCTCCTCTTAATATCTTCTGCTTCTATTAGGTCCATACCATTTCTGTCCTATATCAACCGCATCTTTGCATGAAATGTTCCCTTGGTATCTCTAATTTTCTTGAAGAGATCTCTAGTCTTTCCCATTCTGTTCTTTTACTCTATTTCTTTAGTTCCTCTTAACTTTCTGCCATAAGGGCATGGTCATCTGCATATATGAAGTTACTGACATTTCTCCCAGCAATCTTGATTCCGTTTGCGATTCATCCATCTCTGCATTTCACATGATGTACTCTGCATAGAAATTATATAATCAGGGTGACAATATACAGCCTCAATGTACTCCTTGTCCTATTTTGAACCAGTCTGTTGATCCATGTCTAATTCTAACTGTTGCATCTTGACTTGCATACAGGTTTCTAACAGGAGGCACGTAAAGTGGTCTGGTATTCCCGTTTCTTTAACTGTGTGGATCACAATAAACTGTGGACATATCTGAAAGAGATGGGAATACCAGACCACCTGACCTGCCTCTTGAAAAACCTATATGCAAGTCAGGAAGCAACAGTTAGAACTAGACATGGAACAAAAGACTGGTTCCAAATAAGAAAAGGANAACTGTGTGGATCACAATAAACTGTGGAAATATCTGAAAGAGATGGGAATACCAGACCACCTGACCTGCCTCTTGAAAAACCTATATGCAAGTCAGGAAGCAACAGTTAGAACTAGACATGGAACAAAAGACTGGTTCCAAATAAGAAAAGGAGTATGCCAATGCTGTGTACTGTCACCGTGCTTATTTAAGTTATATGCAGAGTACATCATGAGAAACACTGGGCTGGAAGAAGCACAGGCTGGAATCAAGATTTCTGGAAGAAATGTCAATAACCTCAGATATGCAGATGACACCACCCGTATGGCAGAAAGTGAAGAGAAACTAACAAGTCTCTTGATGAAAGTGAAAGAGGAGAATGAAAAGGTTGGCTTAAAGCTCAACATTCAGAAAGGGATGATCATGACATCTGGTCCCATCACTTCATGGGAAATAGATGGGGAAACAGTGTCAGACTTTACTTTGGGTGGCTCCAAAATAACTGCAGATTGTGATTACAGCCATTAAATTAAAAGACACTTACTCCTTGGAAGGAAAGTTATGACCAACTTAGATAGCATATTAAAAAGCAGAGACATTGCCAACAGTTGTTCATCTAGTCAAGGCTATTGTTTTTCCAGTAGTCATGTATGGATGTGAGTTAGACTGTGAAGAAAGTTGAGTGCTGAAAAATTGATGCTTTTGAACTGTGGTGTTGGAGACGACTCTTGAGAATCCCTTGGACTGCAAGAAGATCCAACCTGTCCATTCTAAAGGAGATCACCACTGGGTGTTCTTTGGAAGGAATGATGATAAAGCTGAAACTCCAGTACTTTGGCCACCTCATGAGAAGAGNAAGAATTGATGCTTTTGAACTGTGGTGTTGGAGAAGACTCTTGAGAGTCCCTTGGACTACAAGGAGATCAAACCAGTCAATTCTAAAGGAAATCAGTCCTGAATATACATTGGAAGGACCGATGTTCAAGCTGAAACTCCAGTACTTTGGCCACCTGATGTGAAGAACAGACTTGTTGGAAAAGATGCTGATGCTGTGGAAGATTGAAGCAGGGAAGGAAAGGGAACCACAGAGGATGAGATGGTTGGATGACATCACCAACTCGATGGACATGAGTTTGAGTAAGCTCAGGGAGTTGGTGATGGACAGGGAAGCCTGGCATGCTGCAGTCCATGGAGTCGTAAAGAGTTGAACACGACTGAGGGACTGAACTGAATTGAACTGGTTTGGTGGTGCTGAATTCTCTTTTTTGCTTGGGTTGTGTGGGTCCAGAAGTATGACACCAAAGGCATAGAAAACAATGAAAATTAAATACATTGCTCCTCAAAAAATTAAAAACTTCATGTGTGAAAGGATGTTCACACAAGAGTGAGAGGACAACTGAGAGAATGGCAGAAATGTTTACAAACCATAGGCCTGCTATTGGTTTAAGATTCAGAATATATAAAGGATACTAACAACACAATTCAAAGGTGGTCCAAAAACCTGAACAGACATTTCTCCTAAGAAGACATACAAATGACCAACAGCACATGAAAAGATGGTCAGCCTCACTCATTATCAGAGAAATAGAACTTAGAACCTCAATGAGATATCACATCACAAGTCCGAATGATCATCATCAAAAATCTACAAACAATAAATGCAGGATAGTGTGCGGAGAAAAGGGAACTCTCCTACACTACTGGTGGGAATGTAAATAGGTACAAGCATGATGGAGAAGAATATTGAGGTTCCTTAAAAAACTGTATTACAGAACTGCCATATGATCCAGTAATCCCACTCAAGTGCGTATATTCAGAGAAAACCATTATTTGAAAAGATACACGCACCCCATGGCTCACTGCAACACTCTTCACAATAGCCAAAACAAGGAAGTCACCGACAGACAAGTGAAGAAGAAGTGATACTCTACAGGAAAACTTGTAATCACTTTTTAAAATCAAGACACAGAACAGAATTATCTTGGAATGTTTTGAAAAATGCGAATGCTCAGGTAAAGCTATTTTTCTCCAAGGCAGTGTTTCTAATGGCAGCCATGTTGAAAGGCTTCTGGACCGTATGCTGGTCACTCACCTTTATCGAGTTTGTTTCGCTTTTTCTATTTCATGTTCAGGGCTCCCATTTCATTTGCGTTATGTTTTCCAATTTCTCTGTCTCTTTTTGTGTTGTTGCTCTTTCTCAAGCATTTATCAAGTGTAGTAGTAAAGCTTTTGTATACAAATACATATACAGAATGTATAATAAAATGGATATATATGTTTTTTAATTCATGAATTTTTGCCTAGCTAAAATTTATTTTGACATTTTGATTATACTTGTTTGATTCAGCATGACTAGAATGCTAGACTTTATATTCACTCAGAACTTTTATATAATTTCATGTAGTTTGGCATCTAGTATTAGTGCTAAAAATTTATCTTAGTGATTTAAAAAAATTTGAATGAGACTTGAAACTTCTAATCCAATTCTAAAAATATAAAGATATATGATGTTAAAAAAATAGGAAATAAGTGATACAGTATTATTAACTAAAGTACAGATTCTGTTCAAATATTACAGTTTTATGCCAGTGTCCATTATATGTTTTAATCCTTATCAAGATTCCACATTGTATTTAGCTGCACCTTCAGCTGGATGCAACAAATTCTGATAAATTCTCTTTTCATTTTGATTTTATTACAAATATTTTCTAATTTTCCTTGTTTTGGCTTCTTAGATACAGCCATTATTCAAGACTGGACATTTAATTTCTAAATACATCGAATTTTGTTTAAAGTATCTTTAATGTTAATTCACATTTTGATATTGATTTCTCATTTTAATGATTTCTTCTCTGCCATCACCCTCTGTTTTTCTCACTCTAACCTTATTGAGGCTTTGGATGGCTAAGTCAAAGATCTCTCTGATAAATGTCATGTTTTATATGAAAATATGTGGGTTGCTTTCAAATATCTTTTGATATTCATTTCCAGCATAATTCTACAGTGATAAGAGAACATGCTCTCTACGAGGTCAGTACCTTTCAGACCATGAAATATTTACACCTTGTGCTATGTCCCTGGATATGATTCAGTGTCTTGTAGTTTACAGTCTATGGGAACTTGAGTAGAATTTTTATTATACTGTTGTTTGAAAATTGTATAAACCTGAATTATGTTGAATTAGTGTATAGCATTTTTCAGATCTACTCTATCCTTCTACTTCTCTGTATATTCATTGTATTAATTTTGGGAAGATTGACTTGAGACTCCAAATAAAAATATTAATTTACTTACTTAAAAGATAATTGTAATAAATCATTGAACTGTATATAAACTTGTTCTGCATTTTCCAAGTCTTTTATAAATGTATTATCATACTTTCATACTTTAAAAATAAAAAACTTTTTTAAAAAAGAAAACTCTGGTACATACATACAATGGGGTTAGGCTCAGCCAGAAGAATGAGTGAAAAACTACCATTTGCAGCTATATGGATGGCACTAGAGATTCTCATAGCCAGTGATTTAAGTCAGACAAAAAAATGACAGATATCCTATGATATTGCTTATATGCAAAATCTAAAAAGTTGGTACAGATGAACTTATTTACAAAAAGAGTTAGAGTCAGAGGTACAGAAAACAAATGTATAGTTACCAGAGTGGAAAGTGTGTGGTACTTGGAAGGATAAATTAGGAGATGGGGGAACATACACACACTACTCTGTATGCAATAGGTAACTAATAAGGATCTATTATACAGCGCAGGGAGCTCTCTTCAGGATTCTGCTTTGACCTCTTTGTGAAAAGAAGCTAAAACAGAGTAGATACAGATGTACGTCTAATTGATTTACCTAGCTGTATGTCTGAAGCTGATACAACACTGAACGACAGCTATACTCCAATAAAAACTTAAACATAACATAAAACATTACAGAGCTCATCAAGGAGGTGAATGTCTTCTACCCCGAAAACTCGAAAACATTGCTTAAAGAAGATCTAAGTAATTGGAAAACAACCCATGTTTAAGTATTAGAATGCTTAGTATTGTTCAAGTAACGATACTAGTTAGCCAATATACAGATTCATTTCATTCATATTCAATCTCAGAATTTCTTTACTTTTTTTTGACAAACTGACAAAAACATCCTAATATTCATATGGAATTCCAAGAGATGCTGAAGAACCAGAATACTATTCCAGATGTGTGTTACTGGATTAGAATATGTATATAGACCATTGAGTAGACTTGAGGACCTGGAGACAAACCCTCACTTCTATTTTCACTTGATTTCTGATAGAAGTGCTAAGAATGGTCACTGGACAAAGAACAGACCCAACAAATGGCAGTGCAGAAGCCTGACCTCACATGCAGAATCTTGAGGGTAGACCTGACCTCATACCATACAGAGAAGGTAATGCAAGATGAATCAAGACCTAATATTTGCAGCTAAGCTATAGAACGGTAGAAGGAAAAAACAACTGCACATCTCCGTGACCTTGGATTTGGTGACGGTGCCTTAAATGTGAGACCAGAGGCACAGCATATAACAACAACAACAACAAAATAGAGAGACAGTGGCCTTCAAAGAAAAGACGAAAGCTTTCCATGCATCACAGGACAGTCTCACGAGGGTGAAAAGACAACCTAGAGAAGGACCAAAAATGTCTGCAAACCATAAACCTGAATGGATTTACTCTGTAGAATATGTAAAAGACACTAACAACAATATAATTCGAAAATGGACCAAAACCCAAACAGACATTTCTCAAAGGAGACATACAAATGGTCAAATGAATATGAAAAAATGCTGAATGCCACTAATTATTAAGAGAAATGGAAATTAAAACTACAGTGAGATACTACCACACAAGGGTCAGAATGGCCATCATCAAAAAATCTGCAAACAATAACTGCTAGAGAGGATGCAGAGAAAGTGCAGCCCCCCTACACTGCTGGAGGGAGTGTAAATGGGTACGCCATTTATGGAGAACAGTTATGGAGGTTCCTTAAAAAGGAAACTATATAGAGAACCTTAAAAAGGAACCTATATAGAATTACTGTACCGTATAATTCAGCAGTCCTTCTAGGCATACATCTGGGGGGAAAAGTCAGTATTTGAAAAAAATACTTTCATTGAAGGGCTCACTGCAGCACTGTTTACAATAGCCAACATGAAAGCCATCTATATGTCCATTGAGAGAGGAATGGATAAAGAGAAAGTGGTACATCTATGCAATGAACTATTTCTCAGCCATTAAACAGAATGTAATAATGCCAGTTGCAGCAACATGGATGGACCTGGAGATTTTCATACTGAGTGACAGAAGTCCCACTGAGGAGGAGAAATATTGTATGACATCCCTGGTATGCAGAATCTGAAAAGAAAGGATACAAGTGAATTTATGTACAACACAGAAGCAGACTCACAGACTTATGGAACGAACTTATGGCTGCTTAGGGGAGAAGGACAAGGAAAAGGGATAATTAAGGAGTTTGGGATCAACATGTACACACTGCTATATTTAAAATGGATAACCAGCAAAAGTCCTACTGTATAGTACAGGGAGTTCTGCTCAATGTTATGCGGCAGGCTGGAAGTGAAGGGAGTTTGGGAGAGGATGGATACATGCGTATCCTGGATGGCTGAGTCCCTCTGCTGTCCACCTGAATCTATCACAACACTGTTAATCAGCCACACTCCAGGATGATATAGAAAGTTTAAAACTAAACACAAAAAATAAATCTACTACCATTTGCAACAACATGGGTGTACCTAGAATTTCTTATAAAAGGAATATTAAGTCAGATAAAAAAGAGAAATATCATTTGATATCACTTATATGCAGAATCTAAAAAGATGATACAAATGAACTTATTTACAAAAGAGAGAGAGAGGCATTTATATAGAAAACAAGCCTATGGCTATAAAGGGGAAAGTGAGAGGGTAGCAAGGAGGAATAAATTAGAAGATTGGGATCGACATATATGGACTGCTGCTAAGCTGCTAAGTCGCTTCAGTCATGTCCGACTCTGTGCGACCCCATAGACGGCAGCCCACCAGGCTCCCCCATCCCTGGGATTCTCCAAGCAAGGACACTGGAGTGGGTTGCCATTTCTTTCTCCAGTATATATGGACTACTATATATGTATTAGTAAGGTCCTACCATATAGCACAGGGAACTCTAATCAATTTTCTGTATCAACCTACATGAGAAAAGAATTTAAACAAAGTGAATATATGTATAACTGGCTTACTTATCAGTGCTTATTCACTTATTCACTTCAGGTGCTGTACACCTGAAACTGATACAACATGTTAATCAATTATACTCCAATAAAAGTTTAAAAATAATAAAAAGTATTTCAGATTCCAAACAAGGAGGCAAAAGACTTCTGCCCTGAAAACTTTAAAACACTGCTTAAGTTAAAGAGGACCTAAATAAACTGTATACAGTCCATGTCTGAAGATTAGAACACTTAACAGTGTCCAGAAAAGCAATACTCTCCAGAAAAAATACAGATTTAATATGATCCCTATTTAGCTCAGTTTCTTTTTTTCCTGTTGTTTCTCAAATTGGGAATAAATTCTAATATTTATATGAAATTCCAAGGGACACCGAAGAGCCAAAATTACCTTGCAAAAGTGTGTTACTGCTTTCCCATAGACATACAAACCATGGAATAGACTTGGAACCCAGAAACAAACCCTAAAATTAAGCTGAAAATCACAGATGAAAACATAGACACACATCTCCATGACATTGGCTTGGGATGGGTCCTAAAACATGACTCCAAAGGCATAGAAAACAATGAAAATTAGATACACTGGTCCTCAAAAGAAGTAAAAACTTCCGTGCATCACAGGACATTATCAGGAGAGTGAAAGGACAACCTAGAGAGAGGCAGAAACTGTTTGCAAACCATAGGCCTGCTGTGTGTTTAAAATCCAGAATATGTAAAGGATGCCAACAAAGCTATTCAAATGTGGTCCAAAAATCTGAACAGACATTTCTCCTAAAAAGACATAAAAGTGGCCAAAGGCACAATGAGAGATGCTCAGCATCACTAGTTGTTAGAGAAATGTAAACTAGAACAATAATGAGATGTGATGTCACACAGGTAAGAATGGTCATCATCTAAAAATCTCAAGACAATAAATGCTGGAGAGGGTGCGGAGAAAAGGGAACTCTCCTACACTATTGGTGGGAATGTAAATATGTACAACTGTGATGGAGAAGAATATGAAGATTCCTCAAAAAATAAAAAAAAAAGCCATATATAAAACTACCATATGGTACAGCAATCCGATTCCAGGGCATGTATCCAGAGAAAATCATTATTTGAAAAGACGCATTCATCCCAAGTTTCACTACTTCACTCTTTACAATAGCCAAGACATTGAAGCAACCTAATTATCTTTCAACAGACAAATGGGTAAAGAAGAAGCTGTACTCACTTATAGAAAAACTTGTAGTCACTTTTAAAAATTCAGATGCATTACAGAATTATCTTGGAATATTTTGGAAAATACAAATGCCCAGGTAATACTATTTTTTCCTGAAGACTCAGATGTGTTTCTAATTGAGCAGCCACATTTAAAAACAACTGGACTATGTGATGATCTTTTACTTTTAACTAATTCATTTCACTTTTTCTCTTTCATATTCAGGTCTCCCATTGCATTAGTTTGTTTTCCAATTTGTCTATTTTTGTTGTTGTTGTTCTTTCCTGAGCCTTTATTAAGTGCAGCAGAAAAGCATTTGTATACATATGTATATAGTATGTATAACATTTATATTTAGAAAATTTATGAATTTTTGCCTAATTATAAAAATGTATGACATTTTGATTCTACTTGTTTGCTGTAGTATGACTAGAATGTTAGATTTCTAATTTATATGCACTCAAAACTTTGATATAGTTCCATGCATTTTGGCATCTATTATTACTGCTAGAAGTCTAGAAAATTTATTATCTTAGTAACTTAAAATAAATTTGAATGAGGCTTGAAACTTCTAATCCAATTTGAGAAGATAAAGAAATATTGTTATAAAGAAAAAAAACCACACACACCAGGAAATTAACAAGTGATACAGGATTATTAACTAAAAAGTACCGATTTTGTTCAAATTTTACAAAATTTTATGCCAGTGTCCATTATTTGTTTTCATACCTCACTCAAGACTCCACATTGTATTTAATTGCACTGAGCAGCTTCAGTTGCATGCAACAAACTCTGACAAATTCTCTTTTCATTTTTACTGTTACAAATATTTTCTAATTTTCCTTGTTATAACCTCTTAGATATACCCATCACTTAAAAATGGACATTTAATTTCTAAACACATGGGATTTTGCTTAAAGTATCTTAATATTAATTTCTTATTTTGATATTAATTTCTCACTTAAATGCTTTCTTCCCTGAAATTACCTTCTGTGTATTTTTCTGTCTAACTTTGTTGAGGCTTTCAATGGCTAAGTCAAAGATCTTTCTTGGTAAATGTCACGTTTTGCACTTGAAAATATGTGTGGGTTATTTTCAAATACCTTTTGATAGTGATTTCTAGTGTAATTCTACAGTGATAAGACAATAGACTGTATGATTTCAGTACTTTCAGACCATGTAATCTTTGCACCTTGTTTTATGTCCTGGATATGTTCCAGTGTCTCCTAGTTTATAGCCGATGGGAACTTGAATAGAATTTGTCTCCTTCTGTTGTGTGAAATTATATAAATCTTAATTATGCTGAAATGGTTCAGAATTGCTCCCAGGTCTACTATATCTTTCAACTTCTCTGTATATACACATTCTATTAATTTTGGAGAGTATGATATTGAAACTCTGATTAAAAAATTTATCTAAGTAAAAAAATTATACAGTGAAACTATATATAACTTTGTCCTGAACTTTCTGTGTTTTGTAAATGTGTTATACTTTCATAATTTAAACAATAAATTACTCGGCCATAAAAATGAGTGAGATGCCACCGTTGCAGCAACATGGTTGGATGTAGAGATTCTCATAGCCAGTGATGTGAGTCAGACAAAAAATGACAAATATCGTATGCTGTCGCTTATAGGCAAAAGCTAAGAAGTTTATACAAATGAACTTTTTTACAAAAAGAATTAGAGTCACAGATACAAAATCAAACCTATAGTTGCCAGAGTGCAAAGTGAGGGGTGGCTAGGAGGGGTAACTTAGGAGAAGGGGATCAACATATAAACAATACTCTATATATAATAGATAACTGGTAAGGACCTACTCTATAGTACAGGAAGCTCTATTCAGTATTCTGCATTAACCCCTATATGATGAGAATCTAAAACAGAATGGATATCAGTATATGCCCAACTGATTGCTTTTGCTGTATGACTGAAACTAATACAACATTGAACACTAACTACACTCCTATAAGAATGTAAAAATAATATAAAATATTTCAGAATTCAATCAAGGACTTGAAAGACTTCTACAATGAAAACTTTAAAACATTGCTTAAAGAGGACCTAAATAATTAGAAAACAACCCATGTATAAATATTAGAATGCTGAATAATGTTCAAATAACAATACTATTCAGTTCAATATGGAGCTTCATTTCATTCCTATTTGGTCTCAGAGTTTCTTCTTTTCAGAATTGGGAAAAACATCCTATTATTCATATGGAAATTCAAGGGATGACAAATAGCCAAAACTGCCTTGCAAAATGTGTGTTACTGCGTTAGTGTAGACATACAGACCATGGAATGAGAACTGGGAATGAGAACCCAAAAATAAACCCTCTCTTCTATTTTCACTTGATTTCTGATAGAAGTGCTAAGCCTAGGCACTGGGCAAAGAACAGATCCAACAGATGGCACTGCAGAACCCGGACCTCACGTGCTGAACCTTGAGGGTGGACTTGACCTCATACAATAAACAGAAGGTAATGCAGGATCAATCAAGGCCTGAATTTTGGAGCTAAGCTATAGAACTGCAGAAGAAAAAACAGCTGCACATCTCTATGACCTTGGATTCAGAGATGGTGCCTTAAATATCAGACCAGAGGCACAGAAAACAATGAAAAATAGACACTCTGGCCTTCAAAAAAAAGAAAAACTTCCATGCATCACTACAACAGAATCTTAGCCACTAAAAAGAATGAAATAATGCAATTTGCAGCAACACAGATGGGCCTAGAGATTTTCATATCGAGTGACGGAAGTCAAACAGAGAGGAAGAAATACTCTACAGCATCCTCTGGATACAGAATCTAAAATGAAAGGATATGAGAGTATGATATTGAAACTCCAACTAAAAATCTTAATTTATCTAGGTAAAAAACTATACTATATGGTAGCTTTATATAGAACCCTGTTTTGTATTTTCCAAGTCTCTCGTAAATGTATTATCATACTTTCATAATTTAAACAATAAAAATTTTTTCAAAAGAAGAAAAAGTGGCACATACATACAATGGAGTATTACTCAGCCATAAGAATGAGTGAAATATTTCCATTGCAACAACATGGTTGGACCTAGAGATTCTCATAGCCAGTGATGTAAGTCAGACAAAAAAATGGCAAATATCATATGATAACGTGTACAGGCAAAATCTAAAAACTTGGTACAAATGAACTTATTTACAAAAAGAATTAGAGTCATAGATATACAAACAAACCTATAGTTACCAGAGTAGAAAGCGAGGGGAGGCTAGGAGGGATAAACTAGGAGACAGGAATCAACATATACCTACTACTCTCTATATAATAGATAATTAATAAGAACCTACTGTATAGCATAGGGAACTCCATTCAGCATTCTGCATTAACTCCCATGTGAAAAGAATCTAAAACAGAGTAAATGCATGTATATGTCTAAATGATTCACTTTGTTGCCTAAAGATGATACAACAGTGAACATCAACTATACTCTAAAAAAAATTAAGAATAATATAAAATATTTCAAAATTCAGTCAAGGAGATGAAAGGTTTCTACTCTCAAAACTCTGAAACATTGCTTAAAGAAGACCTAAATAATTGGAAAATAAGCCATGTTTAAATATTAGAATGTTTAGCATTGTTCAAATAACAAAAATATTCAGACCAATGTAGAGATTCATCATTCTTGTTAAATCTCATCATTTCTTTTTTTTCCCCTGAATTAGGAAAAATGTCCTATATTCATATGGAATTCAAGGGATGCTGAAGAGACAAAATTATCTCGTAAATGTGTGTTCCTGCAGTAGCAGAGACGTACAGACCAGGGAATAGACTTGAGAACCCAGTAACAAATTCTAACTTCTATTTTCACTTGATTGCTGATAGAAGTGCTAAGACTGGTCACTGGGCCAAGAACAGATCCAACAAATGGCACTGCAGAACCCAGACCTCAGTGCAAAACCTTGAGGGTGGACCTAACTTCATACCATACATGGAACTTAACACTAGGTGAAACAAGGCCAAAATTTTGGAGCTAAGCTATAGAACTGTAGAAGGAAAAACAGCTGCACATCTTCACGACCTTAGATTTGACGGTGGTGCCTTTAAGTATCAGATCAGAAGCACAGAAAATAATGAAAAATAGAGACATTGGCCTTCAAAAACATAGTGAAAAAATTTCCATGCATCACTGAATCTTCTCATGGGATTGAAAATACAACCTAGCAAAGGGCAGAAGATGTTTCCAAACAGCCTGCTACGGTTTTAATATGCAGAATATGTAAAAGTCTCTAGCAACACAACTCAAAAATGGACCAGAAACCCAAACAGACATTTCTCAAAGAAAACATATAAATATCCAGCCACTCATGAAAAGATGTTCAACCTCACTAATTATTAGAAAGGTAGAAATTAAAACTACAATGATATACCACCTCACATGGGTCAGAATGGCCATGTTCAAAAAATCTACAAGCAATAACTGCTGGAGAGGATGCAGAGAAAAGGCAACCCTCCTATATACTGCTGGAGGGAATGTAAAATGGGTATACCAAATACTGAGAACAGTATGAAGATTCCTTTAAAAACTATATATAGAATGGCCATATAATTCAGCAATTCCATAGCAAGGCATACATCTGGAAATAAAAATTGGTATTTAAAAAGATACATGCACCCCAGGGTTCACTGCTGAAGAGTTTACAATAGCCGAGATACTGAAGCTACCTAAAAGTCCATCAAGAGAAGAATGGATAAAGAAAAAGTGGTACACCTGCACAATGGAATATTACTCAGCCATCAAAAAGAATGAAATAATGCCATTTGCAGCAACACTGATGGGCCTAGAGATTTCCATACTGAGTGAAAAATGTCAAATAGAGAAGGAGAAATATCGAATGACCTCCCCTCTATGAGTAATCAAAAAAGAAGGCATATCAGTAAACTTATTTACAAAACAGAAACAGATTCACAGATGTAGAGAATGAACTTATGGTTGCCAGGGGTGAAGTATGGGGAGAACAGATAGTCAGGGAGTTTAGGATTGACATGTAGATACTGCTACGTTTAAAATGGATAACCAGCAAGGTATAGCATAGGGAACTCTGCTCAATATTTTGGGGCAGCCGGGATGGAAAGGGAGTTTGAGGGAGAACAGATACAGGTATATATATATGGCTGAGTCCCTTTGCTGACCACTTGAAACTATCACAACATTGTTAATTAGCCATACTCCAATAAGCAGTTAAAAGTAAAAATAAATAAATGAAATAGAGCCATGTGCAGCAACATAGATAGACCTAGAGATTCTCATACAGAGGAACATGAGTCAGATGGAAAAGAGAAGTATCATTTGATATCTCATATGCAGAATCTAAAAAGATGATGCAAATGAACTTATTGACAAAAGAAAAATCAAGCCACAGATATAGAAAACATACCTGTGGCTACTAATGGGACAATTGAGAGTGTGGAGAGAAGGAATAAACTAGGAAATTGGGATCAACATATATACACTATTATATATAATAAATAACTAACAAGTACCTACTGTAAAGCACAGGGAACTCTACCTCAATATTCTGTATTAGCTTATATAGGAAAAGAATCTAAAACAGAGTGAATATATGTATATGTATAACGGATTCACTTATCGGTGTTTATTTACTTATTGACTTCAGGTGCTGTACACCTAAAATTTACAACATTGTTAGCCACATGCTATTAAAAATTAAAAAATAATATAAAATATTTCAGAATTCAAACAAAGAGGTGAAAGACTTCTACCCTGAAAACTCTAAAGCATTGTTTAAGTGACAGAAGACCTAAATAAATGAAACACAGCCCAAGTGTGAAGATTAGAACACTTAATATTGTTCAAATAACAGCACTATACAGAACAATATACACAATTCCCATTCAAGCTCAGAGTTTGCTTTTTTCCTGTTGTTTTTTTAATTGGGAAAAAAATCCTATTATTCATGTGAAAATATGAAATTCCAACAGATCCTAAACAGCCAAGATAATCTTGCAAAAATGTTACTGCATTCTCATAGGCATAGATACCATGGAATTGACTTGGAAACCAGAAACAAATCCTCAGGCTAAGCTAAGAACTACAGATGAAAACACACACACACAAACAGAGACACAGATCTCCAAGACCTTGGCTTCGGTCATGGGTCCTCACATATGACACCAAAGGCATAGAAAACAAAGAAAATTAGATACACTGGTCCTCAAAAAAAATTAAAAACTTTCTTGTGTCACAGGACATTCTCAGGAGAGTGAGATGACAACCTAGATAATGTCAGAAAATGTTTGCAAACCATAGACCTGCTTCGCGTTTAATATCCAGAATAGATAAAGGAAGCCAACAACACAGTTCAACAGTGGTCCAAAAATCTGAACAGACATTTCTCCTGACATACAAACGGCCAACAGCACATGAAAAGATGCTCACCACCACTAATTATCAGAGAAATGGAAATTAGTACTACAATGAAATATTCGTCACACAGGTCAGAATGGCCATTGTCAAAAAATCTACAAACAATAAATGCTGGAGAGGGTGTGGAGGAAAGGGAGCCCCCTACACTGTTGGAGGGAGCATAAATGGGAATACCATTAATGGAGAACAGTATGGAGCGTCCTTAAAAATCTATAGATAGAGCTACCGCATGATCCAGTAACACCACCCCAAGGCGTATATCTGGAAGGAAAACCTGTATTCGAAAAGATGCAAGCACTCCCTGGTTCGTTGCAGCACTGTTTACAATAGCCCAGACATAGAAGCCGCCTAAATGTCCATCAGCAGAGGAATGGATAAAGAAAATGGGGTACCTCTATACAGTGGAATATTACTTGGCCATTAAAAAGAATGGAATACTGCCATTTGCATTGACTTGTATGGCCCTAGAGATTCTCATACAAAGGAACGTTAAGTTCGAAAAGAGAAATATCACTTGATGTCTCTTATAAGTGAAGTCACTCAGTTGTGTCCGACTCTTTGCAGCCCCATGGGCTGGAGCCTACCAGGCTTCTCCATCCATGGGATTTTCCAGGCAAGAGTCCTGGAGTGGGGTGCCATTTCCTCCAGGTCTCCCGCATTGCAGGCAGACGCTTTACCCACTGAGCCACCAGGGAAGCCCTTATATGCAGAATCTAAAAAGATGGTAGGAATTAATCTATTTACGGTTACTAAAGGGGAAGTGAGAGGGTGGAGGGCTGGAATAAATTAGGAGACCGAGATAACACAAATACATTAATACACATGATAGATAACTAAAAAGGACCTACCATATAGCACAGGAATCTCTACTCCGTTTTCTGTATTAACCTATATGGGAAAAGAATCTAAAACAGAGTGGAAATAACTATATGCATCAGTGATTCACTTATCAGTGCTTATTCACTTACTTCAGTGGCTGTACATTTGAAACTGACACAACACTGTTAATCAACTGTAATCTCATACAGATTAAAAAATAATGTAAAATATTTAAGAATTCAATCAAGAATATGAAAAGGATTCGACCCTGAAAACTCACATTGCTTAAGTGAAAGAGGACCTGAACAAATAGAAGACAACCCAGGTACGGAAAAGAGAACACTCAATGTTGTCTAAATAGCAGCACTCTCCAGAACAATATACATGTTCAATTCGATCCACATTCAGTCTCAGGTTTTTTTTTTTTTTTTTTTCTGTTTTTTGAAATGGGAAAAAATTCTAATATTTTATGAAATTCCAAGAGACACTGAATGGCTGAAATAATCTTGCAAAAGTGTGCTACTGTATTAGCATAGACAGACCACGGAACAGACCTGGAACCCAGAAATGAACCCTCGAGGTAAGCTGAGAGCCACAGACGAGACACAGACACACATTTCCATGATCTTGGTTTTGGTTCCTAAACATGACACTAAAGGCATACGATACAATGAAATTTAGATACGCTGGTCCTCAAAGAAAAACTTCCATGCATCACAGGACATTCTCATGATAGTAAAAGGACAACCTGGAGAATGGCAGAAAATGTTTGCAGACCATAGTCTGGCTACACGTTTAATAATCTGAATATGTCAAGGGTGCTACTATCTGGGTGTCACTATCCAGAAGATAATAAAGGACAGGGAAACCTGTATGCTGCAGTCTATGGGGGTAACAGAGTCAGACGCGACTTGGTGAGTTAACAATATCAACACACAAAGGATGCCAGCAACACAATTCAAAAGTGGTCCAAAAATCTGAACAGACATTTCTCCTAAGAAGACATACAAATGGCCAACACTACATGAAAATGGGCTCAAAATCACTAATTATTAGAGCACTGGAAATTGGAACTACAATGAGATATCACATCATACAGTTCAGAATGGGCACTGTCAAAAAATATACAAACCACAAATGCTGAAAAGGACGTGGAGAAAAGGGAACCCTCCTATTCTATTGGTAGGAATGTAAATGGGTACAACCATGGTGGAGAAGATATGGAGGTTCCTCAAGAAAAGCTATATACAGAACTAGCATATGAGTCAGCAACCCCATTCCAGAGCATATATTCAGAGAAAACCATTATTCGAAAAAATACTTGCACTCCAGGGTTCACTGCAGCACTGTTTACAACAGCCAAGACAGCGAAGCCACCTAAGTATCTACAGACAAATGGTTACAGAAGCGGTACACGTAACAGTGGAGTATGACTCAGTCACAGGAATGAGCATAATCCTGCCATTTGCACAACATGGATGGACCCAGGGATTATAGCTAGTGACGTAAGTCAGACAGGAAATGACAATCACTTATATGCAAAATACAAAACATTGGTACAAATGAACTTATTCACAAACAAGAAACAGAATCACAGATATAGAAAACAAACCTATAATCACCAGAGGGGAAAGTGAGAGGTGTCCGGGGCAGATAAACTAGGAGACTGGAATCAACATATGCACACTACTCTATGTATAATAGATAATAAGGCCCTACTATACAGCACAAGGGAACTCCTATTCAGTATTCTGCTTTAACCCCATGTGAAAAAGATCTTAAACAGACTGGATATAAGTATATGTATAACAGATGTACTTTAATGAATGCCAGAAAGTGATACAACATTGAACACCAGCTATACTCTAGTAAAAAGTAGGAAATGATGTGAAATATTTCAGATTTAATGAAAGAGGTGAAACAAATACTTCTACCCCGAAAACTCTAAAAAATTGCTTAAAGAGGACCTAAATACATGGAAAACAATCCATGTTTAAAGATTAAAACACTCAATATTGTTCAAATAACAATACTATCTAGAATAATATACAGATTCAATTCAATCTCTATTCAATCTCAGAGTCTCCTTTTTTCTTGATATTTTTTGAATTGGGAAAAATTCTAATATTCAAATGAATTTCCAAGAGATGCTGAATTGTGGAAATAATCTTACAAAAGTGTATTACTGCATTAGCATAGCCATACAGACCATGGGACAGACTTGGAACCTAGAAAAAAACCCTCAAGCTAAGCAAAGAATTACAGACAGAAATACAGACACACATTTCCATGACCTTGATTTTAATTATGGTTCCTAAAATATGATGCAAAAGGCATAGAAAACAATGAAAGTTAGAGGCACTGGACCTCAAAAAAAATGAAAAACTTTCATGCATCACAGGATATTCTCACAGAAGGGAAAAGACAAATTAGAGAATGGCAGAAAATATTTGCAAACCATAGGCCTGCTTTGGGTTTAAAGTCCAGAATGTGTAAAGGATGCCAATGAAACAATTCAAAACTGGTCCAAGGGGCTTCTCAAGTGGTGCCAGTGGTAAAGAACCCACTAGCCAGTGCAAAGCTGGTCCAAGGCTTCCCCAGTGGTAAAGAATCTGCTTGCTGGTGTAAAAGACACAGGTTCAATTCCTGGTCTAGGAAGACCCCACATGCTGCAGGTCAACTAAGCCCAAGGGCCACAACTGATGAGCCTGTGCTCTCACGTTGGGGAAGTGCCGCTACTTGGACCCAGATGTCACAACTGCTGAAGCCCACTTGCCCTGGAGCTTGCGCTCAGCAACAAGAGAAGCCACGGCAGTGAGAAGACCACATGCCACAGCTAGAGAGTAGCCAGCCCCTGACGGTCCAACAGGAGAAAAGCCACCGCGTCAACAAAGACCTAGCACAGCGAAAAATAAATTAATTAAAAAAAAATTTTAATGGTACACAAACCTGAGCAGACATTTCTAAGAAGACATACACATGGCCAACAGCACATGAAAAGATGTTCAACATCACTAATCATCAGGAAAATGGAAATCAGAACTACAATGAGATGTCAAGTTACATAGGTTAGAATGGGCTTCATCAAAAAAAACCACAAAGAATCAGCGCTAAAGAGGATGTGGAGAAAAGGGAACTCTCCTATACTACTGGTGGGAATATAAATGGGTACAACCACGGTGGAGAAGCATACGGAGGTTCCTTGAAAAACTGTATGTAAAACTACCAAATACAGGAATAGACTTGAGAACCCAGAAATAAACCCTCACTTCTATTTTCACTTGATCGCTGATAGAAGTGCCAAGACTGGTCACTGGGCCAAGAACAGACCCAACAAATGGCACTGCAGAACCCTGACCTCACATACAAAACCTTGAGGGTAGACCTGACTTCATAACAGGCACAGAAGGTAATGCAAGATGAATCAAGGCCTAAATTTTGGATCTAAGCTGTAGAACTGTAGAAGAAAAAACAGCTGCACATCTCCATGACCTGATTTTGGTTTTGTTTCCTTAAATATGAGACCAGAGGCACAAAAACAATGAAAAATAGATACAGTAGCCTTCAGGAAAAAAAAGAAAGATTTCCAGTCATCACATAACATTCTTAAGAGAGTGAAAAAATAAACTAGAGAAGAACAGAAAATGTTTGCATACCATAGGCCTGCTGTGGGTTTAATATGCAGAATATGTAAAAGATAGCAACAACAGAATTCAAAATGGACCAAAACCCTAAACAGATGGCCAATGGCACATGAAAAGATGCTCAATATCACTCATTATTAGAGAAATGGAAACTAGAACTACAATGAGGTATCACATCATACAGGTCAGAATGACCATCATAAAAAATCTACAAAATATGAATCCTGGAAAGGGTGTGAAGAGGGAACTCTCCTACACTATTAGTGGGAATATAAATGTGCACAACCATGATGAAGAATATGGAGATTCCTTAAAATAAAAACTGTATACAGAACTACCATATGATCCCACAAACCTACTCCAAGGCATACATCTGTAAAAGTGAAAGTGAAGTTGCTCAGCCGTGTCCGACTCTTTGCAACCCCATGTACACCCAGCTTCTCCGTCCATGGGATTTTCAAGGCAAGAGTACTGGAGTGGGTTGCCATTTCCTTCTCCAACCATCTGTAAAAACCAGTGTTCAAAAAGATACATTCGCCCCAGGGTTCACTGAAGAAGAGTTTACAATAGCTAAGGCAGGGAAGCCGCCTAAATGTCCATCAACAAAGGACTGGATAAGGAAAATCTAATATATCTATACAAGTGAATACTGCTTAGCCATTGAAAAGAATGAAATAATGCAATTTGCAGCAAAATGGATGAACCTAGAGTTTTGCATACTGAGTGAAGGAAGTCAGAGAAGGAGAAATTTCATATGACATCCCCTGTATGTGCAATCTAAAAAGAAAGGATACAAGAAAACTTATTTACAACACAGAAAACAGACTTAGAGAATGAACTTATGGTTGCCAGAGGCAAAGGACAGGGAGAAGAGATAGTCAGGGAGGTTGTGATCAACATGTACACACTACTATATTTAAAATGGATAACCAGCAAGGTCCTCCTGTATAGCATAGGGAACTCTGCTCAATGTTATGTGGCAGCCTGGATGGGAGGGGAGTTTGGGAGAGATGGATACATGTATATGTATGAATGAGTCCCTTTGTTGTCCACCTGAAACTATGACAAGATTGTTAATCAACTATGCTCCAATATAAAATAAAAAGTTTAAAAGTAAATACAAATGAATAAATCACTGAAATGCTATTTCCCGTAAATGGATGGACTAGAGATTTTCATACAAAGGAATGTTAAGTCAGATAAAAAAAGAATCATTTGATATCTCTTATGTGAAAAATCAAAAAAGATGATTCAAATGAACTTCTTGAGAAAATATATTTACTAAAAGGGAAAGTGAGAGGGTAGCGGAGAGGAATAAATTAGGAGGTTGGGATCAACATATATATACTACTATGCATATAATAGATAACTAATAAGGAATTAGCTTGCAGCCCAAAGAACTCTACTCCATATTCTGTATTAACCTATATGGGAAAAGAATCCAAAACAGAGTAGATCTATGTATATGTATAGTTCAGTGGGTGAAGAATCTGCCTGCAATGCAGGAGACACAAGAGACACAGGTTCCNCAGGGAGGTTGTGATCAACATGTACACACTACTATATTTAAAATGGATAACCAGCAAGGTCCTCCTGTATAGCATAGGGAACTCTGCTCAATGTTATGTGGCAGCCTGGATGGGAGGGGAGTTTGGGAGAGATGGATACATGTATATGTATGAATGAGTCCCTTTGTTGTCCACCTGAAACTATGACAAGATTGTTAATCAACTATGCTCCAATATAAAATAAAAAGTTTAAAAGTAAATACAAATGAATAAATCACTGAAATGCTATTTCCCGTAAATGGATGGACTAGAGATTTTCATACAAAGGAATGTTAAGTCAGATAAAAAAAGAATCATTTGATATCTCTTATGTGAAAAATCAAAAAAGATGATTCAAATGAACTTCTTGAGAAAATATATTTACTAAAAGGGAAAGTGAGAGGGTAGCGGAGAGGAATAAATTAGGAGGTTGGGATCAACATATATATACTACTATGCATATAATAGATAACTAATAAGGAATTAGCTTGCAGCCCAAAGAACTCTACTCCATATTCTGTATTAACCTATATGGGAAAAGAATCCAAAACAGAGTAGATCTATGTATATGTATAGTTCAGTGGGTGAAGAATCTGCCTGCAATGCAGGAGACACAAGAGACACAGGTTCCATCCCTGGATCAGGAAGATCCCCTGGAGAAGGACATGGCAACCCACTCCAGTATTCTTGCCTGGAGAATCCCATGGACAGGGGAGCCTGGTGGGGCTATAGTCCATAGGGGTGCAAAGAGTCAGACATGACTGAAGTGATTAAACACATAACTGATTCACTTATACAGGTACTATATACCAACTGATATAACATTGTTCATCAACTATTCTCCAGAAAAATTTAAAAATAATACAAGGGCACTTCTCTGGTGGTGCAGTGGGTAAGAATCTGCCTGCCAATGTAGGGGACATGGATTAGACCCCTGGTTCTGGAAGATTCCACAGGCCGTGGAGCAGTTAATCCTGTGCCACACAATTACTGAGCCCATGTACAAGTGCTGGAGCCCGTGAGCCTAGAACCTGTGCCCTGCAACAAGAGAAGCCCCTCAAAGAGAAGCCTGCTCACCACAGTGAAGGGTAGCCCCCCTTGCTGCAACAAGAGGAAGCCTGCCCAGAAGCAAAGACCTAGTGCAACCATAAATAAATGGCTAGTTTACAAATAATGTGCAGCATTTCAGAATTCAGTCAAGAAGGTGAAAGGCTTCTACCCTGAAAACTAAATTGTTGCTTAAAGAGGACCTAAATAAATGGAAAACAGTCCATATTTGGAGATTAGAACACTAATCAGTGTTCAAATAACAATAGTATCAAGAAAAATACAAAGATTCAGTTCCATCCTGGAGTTTCCTACTTTGTTGTTCTTTTTTGAATTGGGGAAAAAAATCTAATATTCATATGAAATTCGAAGAAATGCTGAAATAATCTTACAAAAGTGTGCTACTTCATTCAGATAGACAAATAGACCAAGGAACAGACTCGGAACCCAGAAAAAAACCCTCAGGCTAAGCTAAGAATTATAGACAAAAACACAGACACACATCTCCATGCTCTTGGCTTTGCTAATGATTCCTTAAATATGACACCAAAGGCATTGAAAACAATGAAAACTAGATACATTGGTCCTCAAGAAAATGGAAGAAGTCCATGCATCATAGGATATTCTCACGAGAGTGAAGAGACAATCTAGGGAATGGCAGAAGATGTTTGCAAACCATAGGCCTGCTATGGGTTTAAGATCTGCAATATCTAAAGGATGCCAACAACACCATTCAAAGTGGTCCAAAAATCTGAACAGACCTTTCTCTCAAGAAAACATACAAATAGCCAATGGCATGTGACAACATGCTCAACATCACTCATTATTAGAGAAATGGAAATTAGAACTACAGTGAGATATCATGTCACACAGGTCAGAATGGCCATCATTTAAAAAATCTACAGTCAGTGCTGGAGACAGTGCAGAGACAAGGGAATCCTCCTGAACAATTGGTGAGAATGTAAACGGGCATAGCCATTATGGAGAAGAATATGGAGGAATATTAAAAAACCATATGTGGAACTATATGCACCCCAGGGTTCATCTTAGCACTGTTTACAATAGCCAAATAAAGGAAGCCACCTACATGTCCAACAACAGAGAAATGGATAAAGAAAAAGTGGTACATCTATACAATGGAATATTACTTAGCCATGAAATAGAATGAAATAATGCAATTTGTAGCAACATGGATGAACCTGGAGATTTTCATGCTGAGTGTAGTAAGTCAGACACAGAAGGAGAAATCTTGAATGACATCTCCTGTGTGCAGAATCTAAAAAGAAAGAATACAAATGAATTTATTCACAAAACAGAAACAGGCTTACAAACTTAGAGAAAGAATTTATGGTTGCCAGAGGGGAAGGACAGGAAGAAGAGATCGTTAAGGAGGTTGGGATGAAAATGTACATAGTACTATATTTAAAATGGATAACCAAAAAGGTCTTACTACATAGCATGGGGAACTCTGTTCCATATTGTGTGGCAGCCTGGATGGGAGGGAATTTAGGGGGGGGAATCGATACATGTATATGTATGGCTGAGTCCCTTTGCTGTCCACCTGTAACTGTCAAAACATTGTTAACTGACTATACTCCAATATAAAATAAAAAGTTTAAAAGTAAAAACAAGTAAATGAATACTGATATTTGCACCAACATGGGTGCACTGAGAGATTCTCATACAAAGGAACGTTAAGTCAGATACAAAAGAGAAATATCATTCATATCCCTTATATGCAGAATCTAAAATGATGACACAAATGTACTTTTTCACAAAAGAAACAGACACTAAGAAATGGAAAACAAACCAATGGTTACTAAAGAGAAAAGATGACAACACCCTTATGGCAGAAAGTGAAGAAGAACTAAAGAGCCTCTTGATGAAAGTGAAAGAGGAGAGTAAAAATGTTGGCTTAAAGCTCAACATTCAGAAAACGAAGATCATGGCATCTGGTCCCATCACTTCATGGGAAGTAGGTGGGGAAACAGTGGCTGACTTTATTTTTCTGGGCTCCAAAATCACTGCAGATGGTGAATGCAGCCATGAAATTAGAAGACACTTACTCGTTGGAAGGAAAGTTATGACCAACCTAGATAGCATATTGAAAAGCAGAGACATCACTTTGCCAACAAAGGTCCATCTAGTCAAGGCTATGGTTTTTCCAGTGGTCATGTATGGATGTGAGAGTTGGACTGTGNGAAGGAAAGTTATGACCAACCTAGATAGCATATTCAAAATCAGAGACATGACTTTGCCAACAAAGGTCCATCTAGTCAAGGCTATGGCTTTTCCAAAGTCATGTATGGATGTGAGAGTTGGACTGTAAAGAAAACTGAGTGCCGAAGAATTGATGCTTTTGAACTGTGGTGTTGGAGAAGACTCTTGAGAGTCCCTTGGACTGCAAGGAGATCCAACCAGTCCATCCTAAAGGAGATCAGTCCTGGGTATTCATTGGAAGGACTGATGTTGAAGCTGAAACTCCAGTACTTTGGGCACGTGATGCAAAGAGCTGACTCATTTGAAAAGACCCTGATGCTGGGAAAGATTGAAGGCAGGAGGAGAAGGGGACAACAGAGGATGAGATGGTTGGATGGCATCACTGACTTAATCGACATGGGTTTGGGTAGGCTCCAGGAGTTGGTGATGGACAGGGAGGCCTGGCGTGCTTCAGTCCATGGGGTCGCAAAGAGTCGGACACGACTGAGCAACTGAACTGGAATTGGAACAGAAAAAAGATAACACTTGGGGTCTGTTTTTTGCAACAAAAACTAAGGGATTATAACTAGGTTCAAACATTAACATGTTCTCAGAGCTGGGCCTGCACATAGCACTGTGCACATAAGTAGACTTCAAGATTCACAGAAATGTGTCAGAGCTTTTCAAAGCCCCCTCTGGACACTTTACGGAAATGGCAACCAACTCTAGTATTCTTACCTGGGAAATCCCATGGACAGAGGTGCCTGGCAGGCTAGAGTCCATGTGGTTGCAAAGAGTCGGACAAAATTGAGCAACTAACATTATTTAACCGGACATCTCATTCCCAGTTTTTCATTTTGAGCCATGAATTAGGTCAAATAAAGTAACAGTTCTCTACAGGGTTTGAAGGAACTCTGACTGTTTTGCTCCCCCCAGTGGCCCTTTAGCTGCTGGTTTTAAGGCTGCAAAGGAACTGGGGAGAGAAGATGAGACTCAGGCTAGTCAAAATGCCATAACACTCACTGCTTTTACCAAAATTCAGCTCTTTTTCTTGATAAACACCTCTGGATTATTGCAAAGCTTTGGTTAATATCCAGAGTTTTAAAAGTTAATTCTGACCATGTTTTATTGTTTGATGTTTGCTATTCTGAAGGAGAGGATTTTCCAAGGTTCTTAGACCGTCAGTTTCATGGACTCTATTTAGCCCATTACTTTCAGACTCCTTGTTTTTCAACACATTCACCTGACTATTTTCTGGTTGACTCTTGTCTGTTTCCAGGAATGGAATCCATCCTTTGAGAATAAAGATTTGCTATCACTGAGAAAACCAAGAAGCCTATGAAGTGGTTACTGCCTAAACAGCCAGCTTCACCTCCCAACACCCTCCCACTGCTTTCTCTGGCATTAACTGTGCCAAGATTGAGGTTCAGTGCCCCTAAAAGGCACATCTCCCACCTTTGTATTTGATCCTCAAAGCTATATTTGAGGATCTCCATTTTACAGGTGAGGGAATTAAAACACAGTTTATTCTTTGGAAGTTAAGTAGCTAATAGATGGAAGTGTCTGGTTCTACAGCCAAAGTTAATATTCTCTGAGAAATTTTTTTTTAAATGGTACCAATTTATATATTTGAAGTTGTTTGAACAATCACTGTCATAACTAACCTGACCTCACATTCTAAATCAGTTTAGAAAATAAGCATTTAAAATGGATGATTCTTTTTTTCCTCCAAAATTAAACTTTTTTTTTTTTACAAATTGGAGTTTAGTTGCTTTACAATGTTCTGTTAGTTTCTGTGCGTGCATGCTCAGTCACTTCAGTTGTGTCTGACGCTCTGTGACCTTACGGACTGTAGCCTTCCAGGCTCCTCTTGTCCATGGGATTCTCTAGGCAAGAATACTGGAGTGGGTTGGCCTACCTTCCTCCAGGGGAACTTCCTGACCGAGGGATTGAACCCATGTCTCCTGTATTGCAGGCGGTTTCTTTACTGCTGAGCTACCAGGGAAGCCCCTCTACTAGTTTCTGCTGAACTGCAAACTAAATCAGCCATATGTGTATATATAGCCCCCTCTTTGTCACCACAGCATTGCATGGAGTTCCCTGTGGTCTATAGTAGGTTCTCATTAGTTATCCATTTTAAATAAAGTATCAACAGTGTATATATGTCAGTCCCAGTCCTAATCTCCCAATTCATCCCACCCCTTCTTTCCTTCCTTGTTCTCTACATCTGTGTGTCTATTTCTGCTTTGCATATGGGTTCATCCGTACTACTTTCTAGATTCTAAATTTATGTGTTAATATACGATAATTTGTGTTTCTCAATTCTCCTTTCAAAGGAATTTTGAGGTTTGGTTTACGTAAAATTAAATGAAATCCTCTTACGTATTAAAATAGATATAGCATCACTGATTTTAAGATCTGAAAGAGACCTCAGGAAACATGTGTCTTAATTACCTCATTTTATAGATAACTGACACCAGGAAAGACAGGTGCTTGTCCTTGTGAGATCAGGGCGGCATGGTCCATGCTGCTCTTCCTACTGTGTGATCTCCTCATACCTTCGTGGGTCCTGTCACACAGTAGTCACAGGTATGGGGTGGTCACCTAAGGGCTTCCTTATTCAACGTGTCGCCTGTGAATGGCGTGTCACCAACTGCCAGCTTGTGGATAATGCAGATTCTCAGGTCCCACCCCAGACATAGACATAAACCTTGTGATAAAATCTCCAGGTGCACAGTAACTTCTAGAAGCTCTGCACCTTGGCTCCGCCCCTTTTCTCTCAGTCTCATCCTGGTTTCACCACTAGGCAAATCTGATGGGAAAATGGTATCACTTCTGCCTCTCTGTTACTCAATATTATTAACTTGCCTAGAGCCATCCAGGGTTTTCTTGAATTTTTTTCCCTAGCAGAGTAAACAAGGTGTGTCTTACCACCAGATCAGCAGTGTTCTGTTCCAGATAATTCTGAACAAAATGATGCATGAAATATGGATTCGTGGATATGAATGGTCAGGTTTATTGCCCTGAATCTCCAAAAGTATGGAAAAGCTTGACTCTGTGCTTTGGAGGAAGAAGTGATTTGACTTCAGTTTATTTTGCATGTCCCATCTCTGCACAGCTCTACCCCAACTCTCCCCATCTTTTTAAGGTGTCCTTCATTTAGCCCGTGTGGCTAATACTTTAGTATGAATTAGTATAAGATCTTACTCTTGCCAGGAATGCTTGCAAAGAGAGGAAGGGTGAACTTGCAGACATGAAATTCTGGCTCAGGAAAGACTTACTTAGCTGAGTAAAGGAAGCCATGCAAGTGCATGAACCCAGGTTCAGGCTACAGACCCCACTACACTCCTGACCCCGCCTCTGCCACTGGCACTGCATAGGAACCTTTGTTCCTTGGACAGTAACGTTTACATTGTATGTACTGTTGTGTGCTTCTGAAAACATTTTCAGGTAAGTTATTTTATGCCAGTCTCATAACTGCCCTGTTAGGAAGGTGGTATCATTCTCATTTTACAGACTTAAAGTTATTTTGGATCTTTTAGCTTCTGAATTGAAGTCTAGACTCTGCTGTATGCTAATGAAACTTGGTGGTGTTTCCTGATGAGTTTTTGTGTTCTGTTTTTTCACTTACGTGCATTTTTGACTAGTTAGTGCTCCTCTGATCCAGTGTCTGGAAAACAAACTCTTCCTGATTTCCACTGTGCAGTCAATCCTAAAGAAATCAACCCTGAATATTCATTGGAAGGACTGATATTGAAGCTGAAGTTCCAATAATTTGGCCACCTGCTGTGAAGAGCCGACTCACTGGAAAAGACCCTGATGCTCGGAAAAATTGAAGGCAGAAGGAGAAGGGGACGACAGAGGATGAGATGTTTGTATGGTATCACCAACTCAGTGGACATGAATTTGAGCAAGCTCTGGGAGATAGGGAAGGACAAAGAAGCCTGGTGTGCTGCAGTCCATGGGGTCCCAAAGAGTTGGACACAACTGAGCAACTGAACAACAAACAACAAAAGGGTCTTTTCTTTCTTCCCTCCTTTCTCTCTTTCTCTTTCCTTCCTTTTTTTCATGGCTTAAAATAGCAACATATTTACTACTGCTCATAGTTTCTGTGGGACAGGAGGTAGGTGGTTCTGACTCAGTCACAGATACATATTGGTGGGGCCTTGTCACAGGAATGCTTGAGGGGCTGGAGCATGGCCCACCTACATGACCGGCAAGTGGGTGCTGGCTGTTGGGGGGCAGGGCGGGGCTCAATTCCTCTCCATCCAGGTGGCTACCTACAGCTTCTTGAGTATCTTCACATGGTGGCTGCTGGCCTCCAGAGTGAACAAGAGTCCAGGCAGACAGGACAGTGCCATTTATTGGAAGCCACACACTGACTTCTGAATTGTTCTACTGATCACCAAGGGTCTTTTCACAATGGAGGCTTTTGGAAGGCAGGGCCCCTTCAGCCTCCAGTAAGACTGACTCTCGCTCTGGAGTTCTCTCTGCTCAGGATGCCTTAGCATGAATGGCCCCACCAGTGTGAACCAGTTCAGCCAAATTGACTTAAGAAAGTAAGAAGCTTGGAAATCAGGACAAAATGATAGGATTTTGTAGACTTGGGACCAATGTCCTCATTATTTAAAGGGCTGTGATGTGAAAGAGCAACTATCTTCTTGTGGGCAAAGGCAGATTTACCATGAAGATCATCAGGTTTAAGCTTTAGGGCTCTTGACTTGTACAGGCCCCTTCCAAGAACCTAATTCTCATTTTAAATCTTTAAATTTGTCTTATTTCACTTAAGCGCCCCCCCCACCCCCCGCCCCAACTGTATGGTTTTCAGAACTAACAAAACCTGGATCCACTCCTTTCTGTGACTCCAGAGAGAAAACCAGGACCTAAAATACTGTTGGAAATCTAGGGTAAGGATGTTCATTCACTAGAGGAAAAATCTTTCCATGGCCAGGACCATTCCACCAAAAGTGGGTTATTCTAGACGGCACTTTCAACACCTTGCCCACAGTCATTCTTCTTAATAACACCCTGTCTTGCCTGCTAATAGATCTTGGACTTTTTAAAGAAGCTGATAATGAGCCCTTAATCTCAAGAGATATCAGGTTCTCCCCTAAACCCCAAGTGTGAATTTTAATTGGTCTAAACCAATGATGGTATCCTTTTCTCCTGCTATTTTAGGCAGTTAATTCCATTCAATGAGACAGGGTGTGTTGGAAGGTGCTTCCCTGAATTAAAGACACAGCTTTACTAGGAATTCCCTTGTGGTCCAGTGGTTAAGACTCAACACTTTTACTCCTGTGGAACTGAGAGTTCAGGAAACTAAGATCCTGCAAACCACATGGTGCAATGCCCCCTGCCCCCCCTAAAAAAGGACAAGGCTACAGGAAGAGGAGATATTTTCCCCATTCCCTCTCATTTCTGAAACTCAGGAAGAAGAGCTGGAAACACTGCAGCCCTCCTGTGGTCAGCAGGCTAGAAGCATAAAAACCAGAATCAACATACTAAGGATGGCAGAATAGAAAAACTAAGAGTTTAGGATTCTATAGGACTGTTGACCTGAACCACTATAGGCAGCCAACTACCTTTAGATTACTTAGGTTAAAAAAAAAAAAAAAAACCTCAGTTTTTTAAGATACAGTTAATCGTGTTCTCTATTACTTGCAGCCAAATGTATTTTTACTTAATTCAGCTGTGTTTAAGGAGACTGAATTCTCTGTCTCAGGGAGGAGGCAGTTAGCGGGCTGCTGCTGCTGGTGGTGCTAAGTCGCTTCAGTCATTTCCGATTCTGTGAGACCCCATAGATGGCAGCCCACCAGGCTCCCCTGTCCCTGGGATTCTCCAGGCAAGAACACTGGAGTGGGTTGCTATTTCCTTCTCCAATGCACGAAAATGAAAAGCGAAAGTGAAGACGCTCACTCGTGTTCGACTCTTAGCGACCCCATGGACTGCAGCCTACCAGGCTCCTCCGCCCATGGTATTTTCAGGCAAGAGTACTGGAGTGGGTTGCCATTGCCTCCTCTGAGTTAGCAGGCTAATTCACCACAAAACAGGAATGTTGCAGAGGGTATCTATGATTGGAGAGAGGATTTGGTGAGGGGATGAATTATTACAGGGAATAATCTTTCATGATCAGAGCACACCCTCCTATGACCTAGGTCCTTAGGTTTCATCCACCAAGATTTCATATTTCTTTCAACCTATAACAATCTTTCTCAGCCTATTTCTCTCACCCCAACACCACCCTTGATGTGCATGCTGTATGCTAAATTGCTTTAGTCATGTCTGATTCTTTGCTGCCCCATGGACTATAGCCCACCAGGCTCCTCCGCCCATGGGATTCTCCAGGCAAGAATACTGGAGTGGCTTGCCATGCCCTCCTCCAGGGGCTCTTCCTGACCCAGGGATTGAACCCGAGTCTCTTATGTCTCCTGCATTGGCAGGCAGGTTCTTTACCACTAGCACCACCTGGGAAGCCCACCACCTTTGACAGGAGACAGCAAAATGGATAAAGCAGAAGGGGAGAAGAGGACCCTTTCTCTAAACTAGTGTACTAGGCAACAGTTTAGGACAATGAAACAGGTTTATAAATATTGACAGAAATGTTTCCATTGTTGATCAGTAAATAGAAAAAGTACAATACAGCTTTCACCTGTATAAACACTGATAATGCTTGGGTAGAGATAGCCCTGATAGACTGAGTGGATGGCACTCAAGACCAAACAGTTTTCAAACAGTGTAATCTAATTCCTGGGTCTCAGGAAGGCTTTCCATGGGGTACATGGCCCAGATAGTTTTTTATAGAAACTTTTTACTATGGAAAAAAATGTAAACCTGCACATAAAATGACAGAATATTTTAACGATTATGTCACCCAGCTTCATGCCCCTGTCTCTTATACACATCTTGGCCTCCAGAGTGAACAAGAGTCCAGGCAGACAGGACAGTGCCATTTATTGGAAGCCACACACTGACTTCTGAATTGTTCTACTGATCACCAAGGGTCTTTTCACAATGGAGGCTTTTGGAAGGCAGGGCCCCTTCAGCCTCCAGTAAGACTGACTCTCGCTCTGGAGNATGGTATGGACCTAACAGAAGCAGAAGATATTAAGAAGAGGTGGCAAGAATACACAGAAGAACTGTACAAAAAGGATCTTCACAACCAGGATAATCATGATGGTGTGATCACTCACCTAGAGCCAGATATCCTGAAATGTGAAGTTAAGTGGGCCTTAGGAAGCATCACAAGGGCAAAGCTAGTGTAGCTATACAGTAAGGAGAAGCAAAGAACTATTACATGTAAATGTTAAGTACCATTTTTGTGTGATAAATTTGTGGGATCGATGTTAATATAGAGAATTTCATTACAATGAAGTGAGTTTCACAGAAGCTACCTACTTAAACTGACAAACATGATAAATTTAACAGGATAAGAACTGTGTGACCTTATAGCTTCTACAGTAAGTAGTCTACACTCCATCTTTAAGACAGTATATTAAAGACAGTCATATTGACCAATTACACTTGAAAAAATAATTAAAGCAAAATATATGAGTTTATAATTAAGATCTTATATGATTTTTTTCATATATTTTAACACAAGTTGGTTAGACTCACAAATCTAAGTCTAGAAATCATACTGAATCAGCTCAGAGATGACATGCTGAGTCATCAGAATATTTTCTATATTTTATGAATAAAGATGAATATCCTATGTTTCTTTTCTTTTCTTTTCTTTTTTTTTCTTCTGAGTTTTGCAGTTTATTTATTGAAACCTCATACATACATTGCTTGGATGTAGAATTCTAAAACCATGTTTTTCCAAAAAACGTATTTATCCGATATCATGGAATAATGAATATACCAATGGAATACATAAGTCACTCAGTTTGCTTCTCAATGTGTTACACAGAGAATTATTTGCTCATTTGGTAAACATTACCTCATCTACTTCTTCACCTTCATCATAATCATCGTCATCATCNACGTATTTATCCGATATCATGGAATAATGAATATACCAATGGAATACATAAGTCACTCAGTTTGCTTCTCAATGTGTTACACAGAGAATTATTTGCTCATTTGGTAAACATTACCTCATCTACTTCTTCACCTTCATCATAATCATCGTCATCATCTTCAATAGCTTCTCCAGTAAAGTATAACACTGATCTTGGGGTTATACGCTCACGTAAAAAGTGACCAATTTCAAAGTCCGCAGCTAGGATAGCTTCAGAATAATTATCCAAATCTCCACTCTCAGGAACTTCAGGAGGGGCAAAAAAATTAGAGGAGTCGTCAGAACCTGTTTTGGTCACAGTACAAACTGTCCCACGTCCCTTGTCATCATTTTCAAAGTGACAATCTTCTCTTTTTTCCAATCTATCTGGCACCCTGTACAACCCATAATTTCTGGTCCATCAAAAGGAAAAGGATCAGAATCATCTGGTTCAGATCCCATGTTTCTTAATTGCCATGTTCATCTGGTATTTTCTATTTTTAGCAGTATTTCCCTTGAAACCCTTGCCCTGCATTACCTTTTTCCATGAATTATTTGTCAATCAGCAATAAGGAACTACACTGAAATCCCATAACAAAAGTTCAAAAATCTGTTAACTTCAAGATTTTTTCTTATCCTCATGTAAAATGTTGCTTGTCTTTCTTATTTATAATAAAGGAGAAAGAGTTGAGGGAGTTAAAGAGATTTTAGGCGTTAAGACTTGGATACAGCGTAAGCCAGGGGATTCTGCAGGTTGATACTTTTGGGAGTCTAGATAATTAGAAATTGGGTATAAAGATTTTTTTTTTCCTCTACAAGTTCATAACAGACAAAAACCTGAAATGGCAGCAGTTATTTATCATTGACTGAGTACACAGGAGAATTTGCACAATATCTGCAACTACTGTCTGCAGAAAACTTGTCTTCTCAATTTCTTAAAGCCAAATGTTTAAAAACATTTTATAAATAAAAAGAGGAGATTATTTTTGAAATAGTGTCTCCACTCAGCACTTTTTTTTTTTTTTAATCTAAAACCATTCAATCTGACATATGTCAGGGGTAATTAGCAGTCTTAGCAGTCTTCTGGTAACAGAATACCTGCTGTACTTAGCAGGCATTTCTTGTTCCTCATTAACCAAATTATGTTCAGGTCATATATCAAATCTTTGACAATAATGCCACTTTCATGCTTAATTGCTTAAATAAATGGGTAATTATGGTAACTGTACTGAGATACTACTGTAAATTCTTGTAACCATGGCATTTGCCTGATGTAGATTGTGATGTCATTTGATCTACTGTATAGATTTAATAACACTAAAAATTAGTGTAGCATTTGTTCCATATCAATGACGATTCCTCCAGATGTTAATAACATTTTAGGTAAAATTTTTATTCAATATTCTGAACATTTTATTAAATGAAGTCATAGTATTTTTATGAAAAATATTATATCTGGCATTAAGCACAGAAAAATAAATTGATAACTTGCTTCTGAGAAGGGAGATTGAAATCTTGACATATGGTAATTAGCAGAATGTATATCTTGCTATGGGATATTTACGGTAATGACTGTGTTCTTAGAATACTTTTGGATCACAGCAAATATTGGCTCATAAAAAATCAGGAAAATTATGTTAGGGGAAGAAGAAAGATATTAATAGTAGTCTTAAAATTCTTGCTCTATGTTTTCTACTAATTAGCACTCTTCTAATGAGTGCTAACCAAATGAGACTTTGACATAAATTAGCAAAAAAGTTCTCAAAACCTTTAAAAGTAAAATAAATGACATATGGCAAAATGTTGATGTGGTAAGCATTTAAATGTATTAGTTATTAATATGAAGAACTTTAAACGTCTTAGGTATCAAACCTATGCTAAATACCAGGTTTATCACTAAGGATTACATTTGGCTGCATTTATCAATAAAAACATGAATATATTATTAGTAAAAATAAAGTTTACCAGTGGTGTGAGCAAGTTGTAAGTGTGATTCTTATTCATCGGAAAAAACCCTGAAAGTAAGTAGTCCAGGGCTATACAGAAGTTCCACATTTACGATGAATATAGACTCATTCTCTTTTCTCTCCCATTATTTTAGATCAAAGATAGAAGATTTTTTCTTAAGGGGTCCGGAATGAAATATTCTAGGATTTGCAGGCCACACAGTCTCTCTCTTGCTTTTTCCATGATCCACCGGATGTTGGTAATTTGATCTCTGGTTCCTCTGCCTTTTCTAAAACCAGCTTGAACATCAGGGAGTTCACGGTTCA
>SJYV01018899.1:162379-194441 GCA_006410875.1 Neotragus pygmaeus | reverse complement strand
GGATATTGGCAATCTGATCTCTGGTTCTTCTGCCTTTTCTAAAACCAGTTTGACTATCTGGAAGTTCGTGGTTCACATATTGCTGAAGCCTGGCTTGGAGAATTTTGAGCATTACTTTACTAGCATGTGAGATGAGTGCAATTGTGTGGTAGTTTGAGCATTCTTTGGCATTGCCTTTCTTTGGGATTGGAATGAAAACTGACTTTTTCCAGTCCTGTGGCCACTGCTGAGTTTTCCAAATTTGCTGGCATATTGAGTGCAGCACTTTCAGAGCATCATCTTTCAGGATTTGAAATAGTTCAACTGAAATTCCATCATCTCCACTAGCTTTGTTCGTAGTGATGCTTTCTAAGGTCCACTTGACTTCACATTCCAGGATGTCTGGCTCTAGGTGAGTGATTGCACCATCGTGATTATCTTGGTTGTGAAACTCTTTTTTATACAGTTCTGTGTATTCTTGCTACCTTTTCTTAGTATCTTCTGCTTCTGTTAGTCCATACCATTTCTGTCCTTTATCGAGCCCATCTTTGCATGAAATGTTCCCTTGTTATCTCTAATTTTCTTGAAGAGATCTCTAGTCTTTAGCCCCTTAGTCATGTCCAACTCTTTATGACCACATGGACTATAGCCCACCAGGCTCCTCTGCCCATGGAATTCTCCAAGCAAGAATACTGGAATGGGTTGCCATTCCTTTCTCCAGAGGATTTTCCCAATCCAGGGATGAAACCCAGGTCTCCCACATCACAGGCAGAGTCTTTACTATCTGAGCCACCAGCAAAGCCCTGATGGGTACAAGCATGATGGATAAAATAGGGAGGGTCTTTAAATAACTATATATAGAAATACCATATGAGCTAGCAATCCCACTCCAAATCATACATCTGGAAAAACCCATTATTCCAAAAGATACATGCACGCCGGGTTTCACTGCAGCACTGTTTATAATAGCCAAGACAGAGAAGCCACCTGAGTCTATTGACAGACAAATGGGCAAAGAAGTGGTTCATATGTACTAATGGAATGTTTTCTAGCCATAAAAATGAACAAAATCCTGCCATTTGCAGCAACATGAATGGACCTACAGATTCTCATAGCAAGTGATGTAAGTCAGACAGAAAATGACAAGTATCCGATGATATTGCTTATATGCAAACTCTAAAAAGCTGGTACAAATGAATTTATTTACAAAACTGAAATACAGTTAGAGATATAGAAAACAAACCTATAGTTACCAGACAGTAAAGTTAGGGGTGGCCAGGAAGGATAAATTAGAAGACTGGTATCAACATATACACAGTATTATATATATAATAGATTAACTAGCAAGGACCTACTATATAGCACAAGCAACCCTATTAAGTATTATGCATTAACCCCTATGTGAAAAGAATCTAAAGCAGAGTGGTTACATACATACATATATGTATATAACTAATTTAATGGTTCATGACCATCATCACCATGGCAGATGTTTGCCTTTAATAACCCAGCAGTTGGAGCCACAGTGGCCTGAAGATTAGAAGAATCACTAGCTGGGGTGGGGGGATGGCGGGCCCACGAGCAGGAGAACAGCCATCTTGAGTGGTTTGACCATACACTCCACCCTGTTTACCACCCACGACCTTGACCATCGTAGTCTGCCCCTCTTGCGCTCTGTCCCTGAGCTCAGGTATGTAGAGGGGCACTGCAACCAAACACCACAAGTGTAATACAGGTAACTGCAGACAGAGAGGGTCTAGGGTTCAAGAGGGGGGCAAACTTCGGAGCCAGGCACTTATCAGGTCAGTTTTTCTTGGAATTTGAGGACAACAATGGCATCTCAGTGCAGACCCGACAATGGAACTCATTTCACAGTGAGGCCTCCATTGTCCCCCAGGCCCCCAAAAGACTCCCCCTCATTGGACTACTGACTGTGACCAACCGAGCAGGGCCACTGGGGCCTTCCCGGGACAGAGATTCCTTCGTGTCTACTTCCTATCTCTTTGTAGAAGAACTTGAGCCTCCAGGGCCTTCCTGAGTTCCAAAGAATAAATTTAACCTGAGAAGATGCAGAAACCGAAAGAGTCAAGCAAGACAAAATAATAACCGAAACAGTCAAGCAAGACAAAATAATAATTCAACCATTAAACAAAATCAAAGGCCTTTAGCTCATCCTCAAGGGGTATAGATAATATTCTGAACCAAATCCTTTCAGCTGTTTGCAGATATTGAAACAGATGAAACGTAAGATGTTTAAGAGGTACAATACAGGGAAGGTCATGACCATTAAGCAAAATACAAGCAGTAAGGGCATTCTGAGATAATAGCGCCCCTGCCTGAGGTTTTGTCCTGGCCTGCGTACACCCTCTCTCCACTGTCCCCACAGCCAGTGCCCAGTACTGGAGAGGCAGTATAATAACAGACAGTGGGTTAATATAATGTGAAAGTGTTAGCAGCTCAGTCGTGTCCGACTCTTTGGGACCCCATGGACTGTAGCCCATCAGGCTTCTCTGAACACAGAATTCTCCAGGCAAAAATATTGGAGTGAGTAGCCCTTCCGTTCTCCAGGGTATCTACTTGACCAAGGGATCAAACCCAGGTCTCCTGCATAGCAGGCAGATTCTTTACCATTTGAGCCACCAGGGAAGACTAAAATATAATTTAATATAAAGAAAGCTGAGCACTGAAGAATTGATGCTTTTAAACTGTGGTGTTGGAGAAGACTCTTGAGAGTCCCTTGGATTGGAAGGAGATCAAACTACCCCATCCTAAAGGAAATCAGTCTTGAATATTCATTGGAAGGACTGATACTGAAGCCGAAAATCCAATATTTGGGCCATCTGATGTAAGGAACTGACTCATTGGAAAAGACCCTGATGCTGGGAAAGATTGAAGGCAGGAAGAGAAGGGGACAACAGAGGATGAGATGGTTGGATGGCATCACTGACTCATGGACATGAGTTTGAGTAAGCTCTGGGAGTTGGTGAAGGACAGGGAAGCCTGGTGTGCTGCAGCATATGGGGTCGCAAAGAGCGGAGCACGACTGAGCAACTGAACTGAACTGACTGAATATAATGAATATAATACGTTTTTCTCCAGTGGGGGGCCCAGATTAATTACTTTAGTAGTCTTAGGTGGGGCCAGGTAGAAGACAGGTGAAATCTGTAAGTCCCTTTCTAATCCTATTCCCCATGAGGTAGGTAGCAAACTCAAACCACCAGTAACCAAGTTCCAAGGCCATGTTACAGTGTTCCCTTGGGGAAGTGAGGTCTTGTCCTGGCAAACAGTCGGCAGTGGTGCTCTGGTGGCCAAGAGCTGGACCTGGATTGTGCTGAAAGCTGCTGCTTGGTGACGGGGCAGAAGCACTGGGATGTGTCCAGGAGCTGGGAAAGCAGGCTCCTGTCTCTGTAGTTGCTGAAGTCCGTTCAGAACCCAGCAGCAGTGAGACTGCCATTGCATCAGCCCATTCTTAAACGTCATGGTTGGTAGAGTGGGTTCCTTGGTTCCTGTCGATTTCCATGGAGGGCCTTATGATGTCGTGCACAGCTGTTCTAGACCCTGAATAGTGGCCTCTTCCCATTACTCAACTTTTGTAGCGTTGTTGATCACACGTGGCTACTGTGTCATCACACTCTATCATCGCTCTGCCCCTTTCCTTAGCTGGGACCAGAAGACCAAGAGTATTCATATCATTTTGCCACTGCCACTGACTGCATCCAAATCATTCCAGGTAACCAATACACAATCCTGTCCCTGAGTTAGTATCCCTAAGACTTACGTCTATAACTATTTAATAGTGTCAGGGGTCTGCTTGTCTTTTCTGACCAGTTAACATTCAAGTATTTGATAGATAATCCAGGTCCTTACATTTTGTCTGTACCCACTAGCTGTCCTCATGCAGTCAGATGACCCACGAGCTGCTACTTTTGAACTGAAAAGGCTCTGAAGTTAACAGCATAGCATCAGCTTTATGGAAGAGAAAGACATTTTTGTGGTAGTCAGCTGCACAGAGCTCCATTCAAGTGGCAGTCACCCTTACTCCCACAATTTTCCATTCCCTGGCCTTATTTCCTGACATCTCAGTGCTCCCAGGAGTTTCTTGTGCTGGCTCATCAATTGTTGGGCTGCACCCCAACAAGTGTTATAGTTGCCCAGCCTCAAGACTAAAGAAAGGGTCTGGAAGTAGTGACAGAGACATCAATGGTTTATTGGACAGGGGATTTAACACGTCCAAAACAAATGGGTCTGGAGCAACACCCTCATTGTGAGTGGCAGCCGGCAGGCAGGACATGGCAAGTAATCTGAGCTACTATGAGGAAATGGAGGCCACCATTTATAGGGGGAATTGATGTCAGGTTGGTTCCTCAACTACCATGGAAACCAGGAGCTGGGGCACCTCAGGTTCATGACCATCACAAGGGCAGATGTTTCCCTTTAATAACTCAGCAGTTGGAGACACTCTAGCCTGAGGATTAGAACAGTTACTGGCTGGGGCAGGGGGACAGCAGGCTCATGTGAGTAGGGGTAGGAGAGGTAGGGCTGGTGGAGCAGTGGACGTACAGTAACAGGAGAACAGCCAGCTTGAGCAGCCTGACCATGCAAGCAGACACACAAAAGGCCAAACATCGTATGATTCTTCCAAACATCTAGGATGGGAAAATCCATAGGAAAGTAAACTAGAGGTTACCAGAGGTCGAAAGAAGAGGGAATGGGGGGTTTAATGGTCCAGGGTTCCCGCTTGGGGTGACAGAAAATATTAGAAAGAGAGAGATGTTTGCACAACACTGGGAAGGTAATTAAAGCTTAACAGTGGTTAGAATGGGGACTTCCCTGGTGGTCCAGTGGCTAGGACTTCATGCTTCCACTGCAGGGGGCATGGGTTCCATCCCTGGTCAGGGAACTAAAATCCCATGTGGCGTGGCCAAAAACAAAAAAAAGTGGTTACAATTGCAAATTTTATGCTATATATGTTTTAGCACAATTAAATACATACATGGCATTAAAGGGAACGCTAAAAAAATCAGATTAAAATTTACATTCCATAAAATAATGCTTTAAAGTGTACAACAAGTGGGTTTTAGTATATTCGCAAAAATATACTACATTGGTATATTTTCAGTCATCACCACTCTAGAACATTTAATCACCCCAAAAAAAAAAAAAAAAGGTTTATATCCATTAGCAGCTGTTCCTCATTCTTCCTTCTTCCCAGTCTCTGGCACACACTCAATTACTTTGTTTCTCTGGGTCACTTATTCTGAAGATTTCACATAAACAGAATCCTACAATATATGGCCTTTTGTGTCTGGTTTCTTTCACTAAAACATAATGTTTTCAAAGTTCATCCACACCGAAGCATGAATCAGTACTTCAAACTATTTTCCACAGTGACCAAACCAGTTTGCATTCCTGCCAGCAATGTACAAGAGTTCCAGGTTTTCCACATCCTTGCCAAAGCTTATTATTTCCCATTTTTAAAAAATGGTATCTATCTGAGTGGGTGCAAAGTGGTTTTTGATTTGTGTTTCTCTGATAATTAATGATCTTGAGTATCTTTTCATGCGTTTGTTGGCCATTTGCATGTCTTTGGGGAAATGTCTATTCAAGACCTTTTGCCCATTAAAAAAAGTGTCTTAAATTTTATTATTTATCTTCGTACTTGGCTGCGCTGGGTCTTCACTGCTGCTTGAGGGCTTTTTCTGGTTGTGGTGAGCAGGGCCCGCTCTCTAGTTGCAGCGCTCCGATTTCACGTTGCGGTGACCTCTCTTGTTGTGGAGCCCTGGCTCAAGGGCCCATGGGCTTCAGTAGCTGCAGCACAAAGGCTCAGTACTTGCAGCTCCTGGGCTCCAGGGCACAGGTCCAGCCACTCCACAGCATGGGGAACCTTCCGGACCAAGCATTGAACCCATGTCTCCTGCATTGGCGAGTGGATTTTTAACCACTTGACCACCTGGGAAGTCCTGCTCATGTTTGAACTGTCTTTTTTTTTCTTGAGTTGTAAGAGTTCTTGATACATTCTGGATAAATGGACCCTTCTCAGATAGGTCATTTAGGTCTTTGACCCATTTTGAGTTGATTTTTGTGTATTGTGTGCAGCTGGGGTCCAGCGTCACTCCTTTGTGACTAGCCAGGCACAGAGGAGGATTAAGACTCATAAGTGTCACCCCCGATGTTCTCTCCACAGACACTGAGAACTCTGGGCCAGAGGTTCCCAAACACCCACCTGTGCCAGTCACAGACACTTACGGCCTCAGAATCGATTGGGCAACTTCCAATATTCAAATATTCAAATACCCCAAATTCTGATTCAGGAACTCTAGGAAGGGCCCGAGAATCTGTGTTTTCCAGGTTCCCCAGGGGTTCGGTTGTGCATCCAGGTCTGGGGGCTGCTGGGGCTGGCAGGACTGGATCCCTGTCACCCAGTGTGTTTTCTCCCTGCCCTCTGCTGTGCCAGGCTGCGTGCTTCTAGGGTGGCGTATGGTCATGGATCCCCGTCCCAGATGACCCATCCCAAAAGACGCATAAAATCCCCTCTCTTTCAAGTCTCTTTCCTTCATCTCTTCCCTCCTTTCCTCTGCCTGCCGTATTTATAGCCCTTAAATCTCTCTTCTTATAGGAAATCTTCCTGGCTAGCCTCTACATACTCTTTGATCACAGATATTCATAGTCATTTTGAAATTATACAAAGAGAATGTCTATAAATTATAAAGAGTATGATACAGGACTTTCCTGGTGGTACAGTGGGTAAGAATCTGTCTGCCAAGGCAAGGGACAAGGGTTTGATCCCTGGTTCTGGAAGATTCCACATGCCACGGAGCAGCCAAATCCGTGCCCCACAACTACTGAGCCCACACTCTAGAGCTATGTGCTGCAACTACTGAAGCCCTCGAGCTTGTGCTCTGCAACGAGAAGCCTCTGCAATGAAAAGCCTGCACACCTCAATGAAGAGCAGTCACCACTCCTCACAACCAGAGAAAGACTGTGTGTAGCAACAAAGACCCAGTGCAGCCAAAAAAATAAAAATAAAAAAATTTAAAACCACTTTTATAAAAAAGAGTATGATACTAGAATTTATAATGAATGGGTTACATTAGAGGTAATATTGTTATAGCATATGTTTATACTATGATATACATTAAAAAAATCATATTATAGACTTTTAATTGCAGGTATTTTGTCCCAGTGCATAGGTATATGAGTTAAGCATGATGTAGCGGAGCTGAGAAGGCCCATCTAGTCTCTTAGTTCCTCTCTTCTCCATTTTTCAGAAGGGGAAGTTGAGGCCAAGGGACATAGATAATAGGGCTCAAATGACTTTGAGGACCCTTGGCCCCCACACCCCTTGCTCACTTGGCTGTAAGCTCACCCAGGACTCACTCACCCAGTTCTCTAACTGCCTGACTCATAGCAGCCTGTGGTCTAAGAAGGGGAGGCTGAGGCCAGTCCTCAACGGTCTGCCCAGCCCCCATCCAGCTTCCAGCCTTTACATGAGGGCCAGGGCCATCTACACAGCTGGAGTCAGTTATCCAGATGTTTATGGGTCTTTGCCTCTGGTGTTTATAGTTCCGCCTTTGGGTCTGTTTTGCATCCCACTCTAATTAGAACAATACCCCAGAAGGCAGTATGAGGGGGGAACCATTGGATGGGGAGCCGTGGGCTGGACCTGCGCCCTGGCTTCTGCCTAGCATCCATTTAACAAGGTCTTCGGGCCTCTTTCAAGGACGTAGGAAGGACAGCAAGATGGCGCCAATTAAAAGTGGATGAGAATACAAGCACACAGAGGAGGAGGAGAAAGGAGAAGCAAGAAAAAGGCTAAAGATGCAGGCTATCATGACTCAGGCACTTCACACAGGCAAAGTCTTGGGCCAAATCTTTCCTTTTAAGAAAATATATTTTTTAATCACAGAAGTTATAGATGTCCATTCTGGAAAATTGAGAACATATAGACAAATCAGAAGAAAACAAAACTGTCTATACCTATGACTCTGGAATAATTACTGTTAATATTTTAGGACTTTTCCTTTCTGTTGTATAAGTTCATTTTGTAGAAATGAGAATACACCAACATTCTATTTTGCTTTTCAGTCATGATAAATTGTCAACATCTTTTTGCTGTTGTTTAGTCTCTCAGTTGTGTCCAACTCTTTGCTACCCCATGGACTGTAGCCTTCCAGGCTTTACTGTCCATGGGATTTCCCAGGCAAAAATACTGGAGTGGGTTGCCATTCTCTTTTTTAGAGGATATTCCCAGACTCAGGGATCGAACCCATGTCTCCTGCAATGACAGGTGAATTCTTTACCACTGAGCCATCAGGAAAAACTCATCAACATCTCTGCTGCTGCTGCTGCTGCTGCGTCGCTTCAGTCGTGCCCGACTCTGTGCGACCCCAGAGATGGCAGCCCACCAGGCTTCCCCGTCCCTGGGATTCTCCAGGCAAGAACACTGGGGTAGGTTGCCATTTCCTTCTCCAATGCATGAAAGTGAAAAGTGAAAGTGAAGTCGCTCAGTCAATATTTTCCTACTATTAACGTATCAAATTGTCTTATTTCCATATTGATCGAGATACATGATTGTTGGCGAAAGAATAGCAGTCATCAGTGAAGTGCACAAAATCTAAAGCATAAGAGTCTCTCTTTTCTGGGTCCCTGGGCTAACACTTCTAACTCCTTGGTGGGCTTCCTTCACAAGCTCTCCTATGCACATTATAGAGCTGTATTATAGTTTATTTAAATGATCCCCTTGCATTGAACACTGAGGTTAGGTACGCGGCTGTGGCTTGAAGCCCATGGGCAGCCAGTATGGTCAGGGAGTCTTCCTAGGGCCCAAAGCAGATGAGTTTCTCTCAGAAAATCCCATCAGTCTATCATAATGAATAATGTCCTCTGCACCATGCTGGCAGGAACCACAGAAACAAGTTCCGCTGCTCTGTTTCCTTGGGAATTCGTGTTTGCTTTTATTTTTCAAATTAATGCAGCAATACACATTCAATTGCAAGGGGAAAATGTAAATACAAGCACACAAACCTAAGAAAATTGAAATGACTCATAATGCACTTTGTTGTCTGTAATCATAAAAGCTAGTGTTTATTGGATGCTTGCTCTGTGCTAGTCAGACTGTGCTAAGGGCCTGCACACATCATAGAGGCGGTGTCATTCATCTTGCAGAGGATGCAGCTTGGCTTTGAGGCTTGGTGCCTTGTCCATCAACTCCTGGCTACAGGGTGGCAGTGTCTGCCTTTGGACCAGGCCTTGTAGCTTCCGAATCTACACTCTTACACCATACCTCAAGCTTCCTCTATGTGTCTGCCTGAAGGTTTTCTTCTGCTGCTTTATTTTTCTGACCATCTCCTGTATCATTAAATATTCTTGGAATTCAGCTTTTTGTGAATGTCTCACTCTTTAATTGTTGACTGTGTTAAATCTTTAGTATCATAAACAAAGCCACTTGAACATTTTTGCAGCTTAACCCTTGAGCACATCTACAGTTATGTCCACAGAGCTGTTTTCTCCAACTGCCCTCGCTGACCAATCACAGCAATGGGCATGCGGGTGAGGGTGAGGGGGGACACTAGTGAGATGTGAGCACCAGCTGTTGGCTCTGTCAGCTCACCTGGAGGGAGACGTCCTATTCTACGGAGCAGGCAAAAGGGGCGGCTCGTCTTCAAACTGTCCTCCAGAAGTGGGTTCTCAGCAGAACTCAGAGAACCACTGAAAGGCTAAGAGCTAGAAAACTCCCCTGTAGCCACATCAATACAGCCCCCTCGATTTCCCAGATGGTTGAGTCAGAAAAGGAACAGAGAAAATCGATCTAAGGGAGGGGGTGGGCATCTTCAACAGAGGGGAAAGGAAGCTCTCGTTTCTCTGGGGAGACTGATTCGGAGTTTGGAGCCCAGCCCATAGAACAGCTCACAAGGCTCCAGGGCTCTGTTCCCAACCCTCTGGGAAGTGAGGAGGGTGTGTCCCAGAGCCCAGTGGGGGCAGATGCAGCATCCGGTCTCCCTGGGTGCTTGGCTGAGTCTTGAAGGACTGGTCAACCCGGGTGGAAAAGGAGAGGGTTCCAGGCACGTAAAAACAGGAATGAAGACTGGAGGAGAAGGACAGAGGCCACGGGCTGCCGAGGAGCTGAAGGCCTTAGTCTGGAGAGTGGAGTGGGGGAGGGGGTAAGGGGAGAGGGCTGATGAAGCTGGAGACCTGGCAGGTAGGTCCTTGGGGCCTCATCCAAGGTATAAGCAGGCTGCACTTTATCCCGCCGGTGGCAGCACTGACACCCTGGTTTGGTAGAACGACACAAGGCTTGTGCCCCGCCCCCGATACTTCCCCCTCTCCTCTGTTGTCAAATGCCCAGGAGCTGCTCCACCGTGCCAGGTGCTGGGAGAGGGGTGGGGAGGAGGACCTGGGTCCTGGAGCCTCTAGACAGAGCCGGAGACCCTCAGGGAAGGCGCTCTCAGCTCCCATGGCAGGTCACCGCACGCCGGCCGCCCTGGGCAGGGGGTATGGCCGCAGGAGCCTGGTCCCTGGAGCCTCGCGGCCAGCTCTGCCTCTCCCAGCGGCGTGGCTGCAGCCCGGCTGCTCACCTTTCTGAATGAGTTCTGCTGCGTGTAAAATGGAAACATTAACAGGAGGAGGAGGAGAATCAAGTAAGATGCATGTATGGCACAGAGTGCAGCACCCAGAAAGTGCCCAATGTGTGTTAGTCGTTCAGGTGTGTCCAGCTCTTTGCAACCCTGTCCGTGGCTCCACTGTCCATGGGATTCTCCAGGCAAGAATACTGCAATGGGCTGCCATTTCCTTCTCCAGGGGATCTTCTCGGCCCAGGGATCGAACCCAGGCCTCCTGCATTGCAGGGAGATTCTTTGTCACCTGAGCCACTTGGGAAGCACTATGTTCATTATTCCCATCCTGTCTGCCATAGAGGAGGGAGGCCGGCCACCCCCTGCTTGCCTGCCTCCTTCATGAAGCCGAGGTCTGCTTCTCTAGCTCGCTTGGTGAGGCCTTTTCAAGTGTGAAGGGAGCGGATGGAACCATAGAGGTGGCTATAGCCCTCCTCTGTTCACAAGGAAAGTCATGATGGAGACCAGTCCCCTTGCTCCAAGCCGGGGCCCTTTCCCTTCCCCATTAAATTGAGTATGTGAGTCCCCTGGTCCCCTGACAGGCTGGACTCTAGGAGCAAAGTGCACACCCTGTTCCAGGCCCTTTCTGCATGCTAAGCTCCATCTCTTTGAAACCCCCGCAGGCCCAGGAAGGGACTCTGTTACNCTGGCCGGGGGCCTGGGGGCCCTGGGAGGGTTGGGGGAGGAGGTCCAGCTGACCCACAGGCTGTCGGGCTGCGGGGAGCTCCGGGCGAGACTGACCTCCCCCTCCTAGGCGCACACCAAGGGGACCCTGAGCTGGGGTCCTGACTCCTGCACCCCGACTGGGCACGTGGGGGGCAGAGAGGCCCCCTCCAGGTGCAGATGGGGAGCACCTTGGGGCCCTTCTCACTGGGCAGGGTTCTGTTACTAAGGACGGTGTGCTCATGTGTGGCTGTGTGTGTGCTGACACCCAAGGAGGGTGTCCTGAGCCCTCGGGCTCACGAGCACGTCAGGCTTTCCATAAAGCTCATTGGTGCAGTGGTTAAGACCATGAGCTCTGAAAGCTCACAGGCCTGGGTCTGAATTCCACCTCTGCTTCTTCCTGGCTGTGTGACCAGAGACAAGCTGCCCAGCCTCTCTGATCTCTCCTCCTCATTCGCCAAAGGAGGCCTGGGGGCTGGTCAGAAGGCTGGAGCAAAGCCACACTGAGTGGGGGTGGTGTGGGGTTGGGGCTGGGGTTGGCTCTGGGCCCTAGCCCCCAGCCCCAGGGCCCCTGAAATCATTTTAGCCCTGACTCTTGACCTGACCTGTCTGGGAACTGGGAGGGTGCTGAGAGTGGGTGTCTGGGTCTCTTCTGAGGCCCAAGGTGCCAGATAGTGAGGGTGAGTGGGGAGCACTGGCTTGCCAGCTGATGTGAAGTGTGGCTGAACTAGCCACCCCCTCCTGCGCCAAGAACAGAGCTGGGCATTGTTCACAGGGCCTCCCTGGCACTGAGGCCCCCACAGGAAGGGGTGGGAGGGCCAGGCCACGGCCAGTGCTGACCGCAGGCTTGGCTGAGCCGGGACCCTTCAGGGCCTTGGTGTCCCAGAAGGCACCCTGGTTTCGCAAGGAATGCACGTTCCACGGGGCGCCTCAGGCCTCACCCCGCCTGAGGTGGGGGGAGACAGACACTTGGAGGGCACTTAGTCCTGGCTGAGCGTCTCTCATGGATACCCTTGAGACATCCCCAAGGATTAGACTTGGCCCGGNCGCAGGCTTGGCTGAGCCGGGACCCTTCAGGGCCTTGGTGTCCCAGAAGGCACCCTGGTTTCGCAAGGAATGCACGTTCCACGGGGCGCCTCAGGCCTCACCCCGCCTGAGGTGGGGGGAGACAGACACTTGGAGGGCACTTAGTCCTGGCTGAGCGTCTCTCATGGATACCCTTGAGACATCCCCAAGGATTAGACTTGGCCCGGAATACAGCACCCAGAGATAGGGGTCCCCAGACCCCACCCTCTCCTCCAAGGACAAACCTGGAAGGCCCTATCCCCACCGATGCAGGACAATGCTGAGGCCAGGGAGGAGGGGCGCCCGTGTCACATGGCGCTCAGGGGTGGACGCCCAGCATTTTCCTTTGGGGTGGGGGCTGCGGTGAGGGGGAGTGAGCAGATGGCTGTTGTGAGGAGGAGGACCTGAGCTGATATGGAACACCCCTCCACTTCCTAGCTGAGAGTCTGGCGCAGCCACATACCCTTCTTAAAGTTCCAGTTGCTTCTATAGCAGAGAACAGGATCCACCACACAGGGTTGTATGAGTGCTTTTCTGATGCAGAAGCTGAGAGTGGTGGGACCACGTGCTGGAGGGAGCCTGGGTTCAAGCTCCCAGCTCCTCCTTCTCAGCTGTGTGAGCTTGGGCGAGTCATTTTCTTCTAGAATAAAATAGTTTGAAAAATCTTCCAAATGGTTTTGTTAGAGAAGCAAATCAGCTGACTTGGCATTACATCTAGCCCTGACGGTCAGCTTTATGTGTCAATTAGGCTGGCTGCAGCCCCTTGTTATTCAGTCAAATACTAGGTGTTTCCAGAAGGGTATCTTGTAAATGCAATTAAAGTACATAATCAGTTGAGTTTAAGTAAGGGAGATCAGGGGGCTTCCCAGGTGGCATTAGTGGTAAAGAACCCGCTTGGCAATGCAGGAGACATAAGAGACGCAGGTTTGATCCCTGGGTCAGAAAGATCTCCTGGAGGAGGGCATGGCAACCCACTCCAGTATTCGTGCTTGGAGAATGAATGGACAGAGGAGCTTGGTGGCTACAGGCCATTGGGTTGCAAAGAGTCAGACTGAAGCAATTTAGCATGCCAGGCAAGGAGATTATTTTAGATAATCTGGGTGGTCCTGACTGGATCAGTTGGTAAGCCTTAGTAGCAGAGCTAAGGCTTCCTTGAAGAATATATTCTACTTGTGCCTGAGAGTTCTAGTCTGCCCTTCCTGACAGACAACCTGTATTACAAAGGGTTCTCCAGAGAACAGAGCCAATAGAATGTATACATATGGATACCCACAAGTAGTGTTGGTACACTCAGGAGAGGTAATGGTATAGTTCCAGCTTGAGTCTAAAAGCCTGAGAACCAGGAGAGCCAGTGTTTCAGTTTGAGCCCAAAGGCAGGAAAAAGCTAACCTCTTAGCTCAAAGACTGTCAAGCAGAAAGAATTCTCCTTTACTCACTAGAGCATCAGTCTTTTTATTCAGACTTTCAACTGATTAGATGAAGCCCACCCACATTAGGGAGGGCCGTCTGCTTTACTTGGTCTACTGATAAAAATATCAACTCCATCCAAAACCATCCTCAGAGAAATGCTCGGAATAATGTTTGGCAAAATATCTAGACACCAGATCAAGTTGACATGAAATTAACCATCACCTATGGATGTCATGCTTGCCTCGCCAGCTTCTACAGTTGTGTAAGCCAGTCCCTTGCAGTAAATCTCTTAATATGTCCCTCCTACTGTGGCTCTGTTTCTCTGGTTGAACCCTGACTCTAGCAAATAGTAAATTAAAATAAGAATAGTAGTCATTATAATCAACGTCTTTGAAAATTCCCTAGCCATGGGCCTGCATAGTGTAGGCTCTTGGCAAATGTCATGGAGCCCTGTCTTAAAGGAAGCATAAGTCATGTCAGTTTCTTTCATGACTCGAAAGGAGACCAAGCAGCAAGGACAAGTTCCTTCCCAAGCCCTCAGCAATGAGCAGCTTCACAGCCCCATTCCATAACCAGGCTGGCATCTATGGGTGCCAAGGCCACTTACATAGCTCCACCAGGACCTCTACTAAACACTTCACTTATTAACTAATTTAATCCTCGTAACAGCCTTGTGAAGCAGCCACTGTAATTCTCCCCATTTTACAGAAGGGAAAACTAAGTCCCAGGGAAGCTCATGGTGTACACAAGATCCCAAAGCCAGGAAGTAAAGGATCAGAGGCCCAACCTAAATCACACTCTTCCCCCACTGCTTTCATGACAGCGCAGGACCTGCCACCTCTAGAACCTGAAAGAGGTTTTGGAGTGACAGTGTCAGGTTACTTGTATGTCTTCCCTCTTTAGAGACGCTAAATGGGCCTGCTTGAACTTTGATCTCAGTTTGAATCCCCAGCTTTGACCCTTCAATGCCTGATTCATCTTTGGATCCTGAGTTTTTGGCACAAGGAAATGGCAATCCACTCGAGTATTCTTGCCTAGGAAATTCTGTGGACAGAGGAGCCTGGCGGGCTACAGTCCATGGGGTCGCAGAGTTGGACATGACTTGAAGCAATGTAGCACGCATATATAGGTGTCCAGTAAATATTAATTATTACTTCTTTTTTCTGGACCTCAGTTTTCTTAGATATACAGTGAGTTTCCTGATATATTCCTTGAGCTTTTAGGTGTCCAGCTGACTTCCCTCTTTCTCATTTTACATTTGTCACTTACTTATACCACATTATGCCACCTGATGTGAAAAGCCAACTCACTGGAAAAGACCTTGATGCTGGGAAAGACTGAAGGCAAAAGAAGGGGGTAGCAGAGGATGAGATGGTTAGATGGCATCACCAACTCAACGGACATGAATGTAAGCAAACTCCAGGACATGAATTTAAGTGAAGGACGGGGAAGCTGGGCATGCTGCAGTCCATGGGGTCACAAAGAGTCAGACACAACTGAGCAACTAAACAAGAACCACCACCTACTTACACATACATCCTCCTCTCCTGGCACCCCTACCCTCACCGCTGATTGGTGGGGGCGGGGAACAGAGGGAAAGGCAGCCTGAAAAGGAAGGGGAGATGCGGCACACAGAGAAGAGAGGGGTCAAGGCCGGGATGCCTGCTCTGGCCTCTTCTCTCAGCATTGTGCTGGAGATTCTCACAGGACAACCACACAAGAGAGAAATCAAAGGCATCCAGGCGGGGAAGGAAGATGTAAAACACGCCATGCAAATGACAGGTCTCGTATCTAGACTAGCCCCAGGAATCTACTGAAAAATCATTAGAGCTAATGAATGAGTTCGGCAAGTTTGCAGGACACCAGTCAATCTACCAAAATCAAATGTACTTCTACACATTGGCAATGAACAATCTGAAAATGAAATTAGGAAAACAATTCCATTCACAATAGCATCTAAAAGAATAAAATACATCTGGCTCCTCCGTCCATGGGATTCTCCAGGCAAGAATACTGGAGTGGGTTGCCATTTCCTTCTCCAGGGGATCTTCCCGACCCAGGGATCGGACCCAGGGATCGAACCCAGGTCTCTCGCGTTGGAGGCAAACGCTTTAACCTCTGAGCCACCAGGGAAGCCCTTGAATAAATTTAACAAGAGAAATGTAAAATTTATGTCTGAAATAAAACATGGCTGAAATAAACTCAAGATTTCAAGAAATGGAAAAACATCACATATTTCTGGGTTGGAAAGCTCCATTAGCATAATTAAGATGGCAATACTGGGACTCCCTGCTGGTCCAGTGGCTAAGACTCTGTGCTCCCAACACAGGGGGGCTTGGGTTTGATCCCTCGTCAGGTAACTAGATCCCACATGCTGCAACCAAGAGTTTGCAAGCTGCAACTAAGACCTAGCTCAGGCAAATATATAAATAAAAATACTTTTAAGAAGATGGCAATACTCTTCAACTTCATCTACAGATTTAATGCAATGCCTACCAGAATCCCAGCTGACTTCTTTGCATGAATTAATAAGGTGATGCTAAAGTGCAAGGGATCCCAAATAAGCAAAACAACCCTGAAAAAGAAGAATAAAGCAGGAGGACTCACACTTCCAGATTTCAAAACTTACTACAGAGCAATGATAATCTAGATGGGGTGGTATCAGCCCAAGGCTAAACATTCAGAGCAGTGGAATGGAAGTCAGAGTCTGTTCTAGAAATAAATCCATATGTCTAAGTTCAACCGATTTTGACAGGGGTGCCAAGACCATTCAATGGAGAAAGAGCAGTGTTTTCAAGACTACTTGAAAGAACAAGAAAAGAAAAAGCTTGGTTTGGGGATCAGGCAGCCTCCGCCATTGTCTTGCTGTGTGACTGAGCAAGTGAGTTAATCTCTCGGAGCCTGAGTTTTTTTAACTGTTAACATGAAGATAATGAGAAAGTGCCCTTCTTATAGCTACAGACATGCGAGATAACCTTGTGTGAAGTGCGTAGCTTAGATCTGGCTCCTTGAACAAACCCACGGACAAGGTGGAGGACCCAGGGTGGGACACGCTGGTGAGGGTTAGGGTCTGGCACTTCTCCTAGGCCCCCCTGGGGAACCTCTTTCCCCAGGAAAAGGCAGGGCTGGTGAGGTCTGAATGTGCAGACTGTGCTTGGCAGAACTCTGCGGGCTGGTAATAAATGGACAGGAAAGGAGATTCCATTACGCAGGAATGTCTGGGGAGGGGGTGGGGAAGGAGCCGGCTCCCTTCCCAGCATCAGCCAGCCCTGCAGCCTTGATTGATGTGCCTTGCATCACAGCAGCGATGGGGCCTGGCGGAAGGAGGCCCCTCCGCCACTCACCCCTCCTGGAGCAAGGCCAGCAGCCAGATGTTCCTGGACTTTGGGGAGCTGGGATGGGGGCAGGGAAGGCCGGCCAGGGGGCAGCCACCCAGATATCGAGCTTCTGCCTCCTTCTCTTTGGCACTTGGACGCAGGTGGTGTTGGCTCTGCTGTTGACCTTTGGCTAATGGCCACATCTCCTTGGGACCTGACTGTTCAGAATTGGGGATGGTGGTCCTCCCCTGCCCTGTTCTGCTGGGAGAGGCACATAACCACCTAGAAAAGGGCTTTAAGCTCCGAAGAGGAAAATGTCCCGAGAGCCTGCCCAAAGCTTTTGTGTTACTCTGCCCAGAGCCACAGAGAGAGGTATGACTGGGGCCTGAGCCCTCCGTGAGGTTGGGGGGTCCCAGTGAAGGCCCTGAATTTGTGATTTAGTGAATGGGTCTCAAGGCAGATTCTGGGCAAAAAGGTGGTTCCACCAGCACTAAGATAAGACCCAAGACTTATTGCCTCGTGCTCCTCCTGACAAGCCCTGTGACTGTAGCTAAGACTTACACAGCATCATTTCCAATCTGCTAATGATTCGTAGTATTAAAAATGTAAGAATTAGAGTAGAACAGGAAAAAACATAAGGAACAACAAAAAAAAGAGAACGTCACTCCAAGATTCACCATGCAGGGTAATTAACTGCTAACATGTTCATATAAATTCTTCTTTTACTTATATTCCGGACCTATTGATATAAATATTTAGGTATGCACATTTGGGGGCTTCCCTGGTGGTTAGACTGTAAAGACTCTGCCCGCAATGCAGGAGACCTGGGTTTGATCCCTGGGTCGGGAAGATCCCCTGGAGCAGGGAATGACAACCCACTCCAGTACTCTTGCCTGAAGAATTCCATGGACAGAAGAGCCTGGTGGGCTACAGTCCATGGGGTCACAAAGAGTCAGACACGACTGAGCGACTATCCCTTTCACTAAGCACATTTTTCCAAAAAGTGGGATCATCGTATACATCAGCTTTGTAACCTGCCTGCCTTTCCAGCGGCATGTGGTGACCTCCTGCCCTCTTCCAGGACTGGAAATCCCCAGAGCCTTGTTGATGCCTCTCCCTTGTGTAGATACCCCATGCTCTTGGCTTTTGGGTGATATCCAAAATCTCCCCAATCTGGACAATGCAGCCCTGAATCTCTTTATACCAGTACCTTTGTACACATATGGATGACTTCCTTGGGATAAATTCCAAGAAGTAAAATTGGTCAGTTGAAGAGCACATGATACATGGGGTTTGGGGGACACCTGATGAAACTGACTTCCTGAAGCTTGAGTCACTCTCACACACGCAGGTCCTGGTTCCCCCAACTTGGCTCACCTGCTTGTTCCCACACCTGCCCTCCATGTCCACTGAGCATGGCCCCCCACTTTGCAGGAAGGTGCTGAGTGGGGCCCACAGTGGCCAGCCAGGGTCTGTCTGTGGGCCCAGAAACACATCCTTCCCTGTTGTGCTCAGGAAGGCAGCAGGGGGAACTGAGGGGACCTTGGATAAGTCCTGTCTGGTCCTCACTCTGCCCATCTGCAGACTGGAGGAGCCAGTGTCACAGCTCTCTTCCAGCTCACAGGGCTTGTGAACCCACAACATCACTGCAATGGTGCCCGGCTGGCAGGGATGTCTGTGACTCAGGCGGGCACGGCGGCAGCCACAAGGGCAGGACGTCGTCTCCTGAGCGCCCAGCCCAGGCCTGGGCCTGTGTGGTGACAGGCCTGCTCACCCGACAGACACGAAGGCCAGGCTGGGTAAGCAGCCCAGCGCGCAGGTAAGCTGCCAAGGGAGACTCCGCTGTCTCTTGGGGTCCTCAGGGAGAGGAGTATATGACAACTCAGAGGAGCTGTGACCTCACAGAGGAGCACCAGACGAGGGGGTGGCCTTGGAAGTGACTTCTCAAGGCGTCCTGGAACCCAAGAACCCCACGAACGGCATGGAACCTATGCCCTTCATGACATTCCCATGCACATTCAACAATGACTTCTGACAGTATTCCAAGTTTCCTTCATATGTGTACATGTGAGTGAGCATACACATGTGCACTGAAGCCTGCACTTTCATTGTTTCCCACACTCTTGATGGTGACTTAGACATACAATAATGATAATAATATACAGTAACATTTTTACTAACACAGTGATTGAACATTGACTATGTGCCAGGCACTTCCCAGGCACTTTCTGATCATCCCTAGAGCAGGCACCATCACTAGTTCCATTGCATGGCTGAGATGAATTCACCTGCCTGAGGTCACAGAGCTGGTAGGCAGAGGAACCCTGCCCTTGGCACGTACACATGCGCACACACACACACACACATGCACACAGCCCCTCTCCACCAGCTTAGACACACCCAGCCCACTCCTGCTCCCTGCCTGCTGTCTTCCTGCCCAGGCTGGGTCTTGGCCACACAAACTTTTCCGCAAAGCCTCTCCCAGCGCTTGGTACACAGTGAACAGACTCGGTTTGTNTTTTTTTAAGGCCTGTCTCTTATACACATCTTTGTGTTTCCCCAGCCCAGAGCTGCGGAACTGGAAAGAGGCAGCACCACCCCCCGCCCCAGCAGGTCCCTGAGCCCTTTACCCTGCCGCTCCCCACTCCCCCTTCTCCTTTTCCCTCCTTCCCTCCTCTCCCCTCTTTTTCCCTCCTCTGCTCTCTCAAGCCAGTCTTGGGGACCTGCTTCCTGTGTGCCTGGCACTGGGGCTGGACTGCAGTGGGGAGGGGAGCCCAGGTTCCCCTCCTCAAGGGACTGAGGCCCAGAGGATGGGCTTGCTCAGGGTCACACAAGGAGGGAGCGGCGGTGGGGTCAGGCTCCGGCTAGGGCTTTTGTTTGCAGAGACACAGCCTCTCCCGCCAGGAGATCTGAAGGGTGCGTGAACCCTGCGGGAGATCAGAGCAGCGCTAACACTGACTAGCTCCAGTGTGTTGGGTGCTGCGGGGCGGCCATTCTTTTTATGCCTTCTCTTCCTTACTCCCCTAAAAACCCACCACAGTGGAAACTAACATTACCATATCGCCCCCATCTTACAGATAAGAAAAGCAAGGCTTACAGCCAGACAGGACTCAAACCTAGGAGTGTTGCTCCAGCCTCCAGATTCTCACTAGGCTGCACTCACAGGCCTGAATGAGGAAGAGACGAGGGCACCAATCAGGTGAAAGCTTTGGGAAGCTGGATTTGAGCGGCTTTTCAGGATAGGGGCAAGGATGGGAGGGGAGAGGGGCGCATTCTAGGAAGTGAGTGTGGCTTGAACCAAGGCATGGGGACGGAATGTCCCCATGAGCCCCGCACCAACGAGGGGACAGACCAGCCCGCGGGGGGCTCGTGGCTAAGGGAGACACACACAGACTTCTGTCATCCCTGTCTTGAAAGAGGGGTGACAGGCAAGCCTGGCCCTGGCATCCTATCTGGGGTGCTCTTGGGGACCCTGCCAGGGTTGGCCTTGAGCTGGGCAGAGGTGTCCCTGGTGTCACTAACCAGGACTCACAGAGGGAGGACCCAAGAGGCCCCTCGTGACTCTGCCACCCCCAGAGAGGGATGCTACGGGGCAGCGCAGGTACCGGGTCCTGAAGGTCCTTGGCACACATCAGCATCGAGCCCCTGGCACAGACCAGTGTTTCAGGCAACACAGCTGAGAGCCAGGCAGAGGCTGGAGATGGAGGAGGGGAAAGGCGAATGGTACCTCGCCAGCTGCTTCCGTGTGAGCCCTGCAGGAGATCAGGGTGCTGCCCCTAGGGCGGGGCAGCTGAGCCCAGCCTTGCCATGTGCTCAGCCAGATCCCCAAGTCACAGGGGTTAGAGTGGGTCACACTGCAGAAGCAGGGAATGATTCAGGCGGAAACCCCACAGCCTGTCGGGGCACAGTCTACTCCTGTTTCCCGTCTCCTAGCTAGCACCTCCTCCTCTTTCAGGCTCAGCTCAAGCGACCCCTCCTGGGAGAAGGCTGCCTGAGACCTGCCTCCAAACCCCACCACACACTGGAGTGCAGCCAAATTCCTCCAGAATAGCACTTTCAGAACTGGGGCTTCTCCCAGAATGGTAGGTAATTAAACTCTCATCTGTGGGATTAGTTGGTTGATATTGTGTTCCTTCTAGCTGCAAGCTCTGGGAGGGCAGGAGATGTGCCTATTGTGTTCACTGGTGTACCCACCAGCCCTGGAAAATAGCAAAAACCTATATTTGTTGAGTGAATGGGTGGGTGGATGGGTAGATGAATGTCTGTATGTTTATATGGATGGATGGGTAGATGGGTGGATGGATGGATGGTTGGAGAAATAGATGGATGGATGGTTGGAGGGACAGATGGATGGATGGGTAGATGGATGGATGGATGGGTGGATAGATGTGTCCTGGATCGGAAGGTAGATGAACTGGTGTGTGGACAGAAGCACAAGCAGAAGGATGGTTGGGTAGAACTATAAAACTCTAGACTGCTAAACTCACATGCTTTTTATTTATTATATCATTAGAATAAGACAGCTCAGCATCATAATTAGAAGGTGCAATTACAGAACTCAATCCCCTCTTACAAGAGATGGACAAGCTCAGAAAGGTGAAGCTTTGTCCATGATCACCCAGCAAATCTAGTGAGCCTAAGTCCGTTTTCTATCATACAAAAACAGCCTCCAAAAATGGGGTTAAAATCACTTGTTTCAGTCCTGACTCTCCTCTGGGTTCTGTGTGATCTGAGACAAGTCACTGAGCCTCCATTTTTCCCTTTAAAAGGAGAGGTTGCAAAATCTAGGGTTTCCTTTGCATTCTTGGGAAGACCAGCCTCACCACTGGGTTTTGTCAGGCCTGGTACAGATGCCCTCCCACACCTTCCTCAAAGCCCGGTGGGGCTGTCAGGGTGGACTCCAAGGCCCTGGGAGTGTGGTGCATGAGGCCCCAGGTCTGGGGTGGGAGGACCAGCAAGCCTCTCCCTCTTGAGTCGGCCTGGCCATCAGCCGTGTCTCAGCCTACGGTTTTCTACTCAGGTGTGCCCCCAGGGGGCTGCAGGTTGTGGAAGGCGCCCCCGCAATGAGTTTCTGGCTCCACATATCCTGCCTGGAACTTCCCCATGTTCATGGACACCTGCACTCGCAGCCCTAACGCTGGGGAGCGGAGAGTGTGTTTTGTGGAGGCGAACACCCCTAGAGCAAGCCTTGGGCTGCCTGGCCCAGGCGCAGGCCAAGGTACAGCCCTGGGAAACAGTACAACTGAATGTTTAGTAAAAAATAAACTTTTCTTCCCTGCCTCCAGTTCCCTCCCTAGAAGGCAAAGAAGGGGCTGGGTAGACTCAGAGGCCCCAGACACAGGACTGTAGGAGTAACGAGGAGGGGAGTATGTGTGTGTGCATGCATGTGTGTGTGCGTGCATGTATGTGCGTGTGTCCCTAGACACAGGACTGTAGGAGTAAGGAGGAGGGGAGTGTGTGCACACGTGTATGCGTGCGTGTATGTGTGCATGCATGTGTGCCTGTGTCCCCAGACACAGGACTGTAGGAGTAAGGGGAGGAGGGGATCGTGTGTGTGTGTGTGTGTGTGTGTGTGTGTGTGTGTGAGAGAGAGAGAGAGAGAGAGAGAGAGAGAGAGAGAGAGAGGAGACAGCCACATGCTTCGTGGCAGAGGTGTGGGGTGGGATGCGGAGCTGAAAGGGTCTGAGGAGAGAAGAGGAGGCTGGAGCGGCTGTCACAGGGGCTCCCGGGGCCCTAAAGTCAGGTTGAGGCCTTTGGACTTTGTCCCCTAGAGTAAGGAATCTTTTTTTTTTTTTTTAAGGCTTTCATGGTTTTTTTTTTTTTTTGACACTAAAAAGTTTAAGTTGCACATTCATTGGGAAAAAAAAAAGCAAATAGTACAATTAAATGTTAAGTAAAAAATAAAAATCAATCTCTCTTCTCTGACACCAGCTCTCTCCCTAGAAGGTACCCTTACTGCCAGGTCTTTCATATCCTTGAAGAGAGATTCTAGGTGACATTTGTCCAATGTATCCATCTCTCCTTTTTACACAGTGGAAACCTATCCTACCCATTCTGCTGGGTTGTATGTTTTACACGTCATTTCTTAATACAGATCTGAGCACCACATGCCATCTGGCTACATGGACACTCTGTACTTCGGTACCTAGTCCCTACTGATGGACGGTGACATGTTTTCTAACCTTTCACTTACACGCATAGTCCCGCAATGAGTATACCCTTGTGCCTCCCCCTTTGAGCACATGGGCTGGTTTATGTTGGATGAACTCCTAGCCATGGTACTGCTGGGTCAAAGGATACATGCATTCAACACTCAGGACACATCCCCAAGCTGTCTGCTTGAAAGGTCTCAAGCGGAGCGATGACAGCCCTCCACGGTCTGGTCAGTTGCTCCTGACACATTTGACAGGGATGGAAAATGCAAGGTATTGGATTATGAGCCACACAATCTCGAGGTCTGAGGTGGGCTAAAGGATCGTCAGTGAGGGTCCACTCATGAGCTCCCAGCTCTCTGCTATCTGCCATGCCTTCTGGAGGCTGAGAGAAAGGGGCCCCTGACGACATGTCCTTTTGCTGTGGGGGGAGGCCTCCAGCCCGGAGGTCGTGCACAGGATCCACACCCCCCCACTCCGTGGGATGGCTGCAAACAGCCGAGCGCGGAGAGGACAGGCTGCCGGCAGCTGTGAGGGGCGCGAGTTCAGCCAAAGCCTGAGCACAGGGCTGCCAAAAGCCTTTTCTTTTCGTTTTTCTAAGCCTGCACTTTGGGCTGGGCACGCTGTCATCCTCATGTTTCCTATTACTTTACAAGGCTCTGCATCAAAGCGCCAGCGGCGCAGGCCCTTTGATGTCTGGGCCCAGCCTGCCTCCGCCTTTGGGAGAAGCATTTCTGCTGAGGATCAAGAGGGGAGTCAAGTTGAGATGGTCCCTGGCCCTCCCTGGCCAACGTGGTCCCCTGGATCCACAGACACTGAGACTGAAGGCTCCTGAGGGAGGGTGGAGGGACCATCACAACCTGACTGAGGCCCCTGTCTTTGAGTCCAGAGGGGACCCAGAGGCCTAGAGAGAGCAAGGGGCTACCCCAGGCCACATAGCCGTTTGGTGAAGATGGATCAGATGCTGGTGGAGGGGATTCCTATTGGATCAGGGGAGCCAGGCGGCCCCTCAGTTGTTGGTCTCTCAGTTTCCCACTTTGCTTCCTAGATACTTGCTGGTGCTGATACCCTGCAGTTGAGGGAAGTAGTTCAGTGAAGATGTCTATAGTCACCCTTCCTTGGTTCAAATCCTGGGCTCATTCCTTTCTGCTGTGTTACCTTGGTCAAGTTACTTAACTCCTCTGAGCCTCAACTTTCTCTTCTGTAAAATGGGACAAAGACGTTTCCTATCTCAGAGGGTCCTTGTGAGGGTGAATTGAGAAGATTTATGAAAGTACTTAGCTCAAATGCCTGACACACAGTCTCCAAAACACACACACACACACACACACACAAAACCTCTCATCACTTGATGAGAAAAAGATTGGGGAAGGGTTTTCTAAGGAGAGGGGGCTAGTGTGAAGCTGACTTGCTAATACAGGTCCCCAGTCGTGCTCTGAGGAAGAGCTGGGGCCATCAGTGACATCCAGGGAATTAAGTCCTTCCGTGCTCCTCTCCCAACTCCCCAGCTCCAATTCAAGGCTCTCTTCTGAGCCTCAGCTGGGGGTATGGAGGATGGATGGGGACAGGGTGCCAGGCCCAGGGTGGGAGGTCTGGGGAAGGGGTACGTGGGAGGACACGGCCCTACAGCCCTAACTCCCAGCCCCAACTCCAAGAGACAGCCAGAGTGGGGAAGGAGGGGTAGTTTCCTGGCACAGCTGAAAAGGTTTGGATTTGACTTGGAAACACATTGAAAAGTCCCTGGAGGCTGCCTCCACAGAAACAGCCTCTCTGAAGTGGAGCCCGGACTGGGGAGGCTGTTTTGTATAAAGGGGCTCCGGGGACCTCAGTGATGGAAGATGGGCTGAAACCTCTACCCCAGAATTTCGACACAGGCAGACCAAACCTCTGCACTTCCCAAGGGCCTGCCCTGAGGGTGGGGGAATTCCATCCTCGAGCCTGTGCCAACAGGGGACCGAGGACTGAGCCCGGGAAGGATGGTCCCTACCCCTGGGAGCCCGCAGATGGGGGAGGAGGGAAGCACCTTCTCAGGGAGCCCCAGGACTTCTCCCTGAGCTGCCGCCTCCCTGGTTTTGGCCATACCTAAGTTTAGCCTGCGATTTTACTTATACAACTTTTTTTCCTTTAAATTGACTCACCTTTAAAAAACTTGAATATATTTCTTTTAAAAAGAACTTTATATATGCTACCATAAGTGAAGACCTGTATCACTTGTCATACACAATAACCATATAAATAGAGTACAATAAACAATGGTAAATTCTAGCTAGTGCCTGAGACTTGTTCTTTCTTTGATTAAAAAATAAAAGGGAAGATTAGCAAGTATGAGAACTGTGTTAAAAACAGGCTAACACCCAACAGAGACGTTTTCCTAGATTAGCACTGCCAGATAAAATGCAAGATGCCCAGTTACGTTTAAATTTCAGACAATCACTAGTATTTTTAGTATATCTTAAATATTTTATAGGTCACACTTAGACTAAAAACATTATTTGCTGTTTAACTGCAATTCACATTCAACTGGGCATTATGTATTTTTATTTGCTAAATCTGGCAACCCTATCCTCAATGAACATAAGATATTCTTTTAAAAGAATAACTTTCTCAATGCTGAGAGATTAGATGTTTGCACGTGGTGTCCCTATGCCACCAAAAATAATCTTGAGAAGAACCATTCTGATTCAAGGTGGAATTGGAGTGACAAAACATACTAGTGTGGGAACTTGGAGGTGGGGAAGAGAGTTGCGGCTGGGAGAAATTCTGAAAGGCTCCCAGAGGAGAGGGAGGCATTTGGGCAGTACTCTAGGGGCCGGCGAGGGCATGGCAGCGATCTCGGGTTCTGAGCACCCCCCCAACACCGGCCCAGGGCTTGAGTGACAGAGGACACTCCTTAGGAATAAAGGCTTGACTGCTCTTAGAGGACAGAGGGGCTTGTGTTGGCGTAACTGTGGCTTGTGAGTATGAGGGACTGTGTGTGTTTGCCCAAATCACACCCTCTTGGGGCACAAAAGGGCTTTTGAGGGCCTCTCCTCTCACACCACCCCCAACCTCCGCCTGCCCTATGTGGAAATCTGAAACTTGCTTGCATTTCTCCAGTGATGGGGCACTCGCTACCTTGTAAGGAATCTCTCATCATTGGGCAGGGTTGATTGCGAGAAAGCTCTTCCTTAGCTGCAACAGCAATCTGCCTTCCTGTAGACTCCCTCTGTCCTGTGACAGTCCTTCANTCTGAAACTTGCTTGCATTTCTCCAGTGATGGGGCACTCGCTACCTTGTAAGGAATCTCTCATCATTGGGCAGGGTTGATTGCGAGAAAGCTCTTCCTTAGCTGCAACAGCAATCTGCCTTCCTGTAGACTCCCTCTGTCCTGTGACAGTCCTTCAGAGGTTTGTCATCCATGATGACAGCCACTGGGGTCTGGACAGACCCATTTCTTTGGCCTGCATCCCTTATGGCTTGGTTTCTGACTTCCTCATTTGCAGGGAAACATGCTTAGGGCCTGGGAATGGAGACACTGCCTGGACAAGGAGCAGGAAAGAGGTTGTGTGTGGGCAATGCTGGGAACTGAGGCAAGGACGCACCGGCACACGGAGGGAAGTTCCTCTCCTGCAGATTCTCAGCCTTCGGGAGCTGCCCAAGAGCCCTGGGCTTTGCACCCTGTTCAGCCCCCGATTTGCTGTGCGCCTTCAGGCACGTGTCCTCTCCTTTCCGGGCCTTACGTCTCTGCCTCATGCCCTGTGAATGCACTGGCCTGTTCTTACAGGTGAAAATATCTGTGTCTGCTCTGATTGACTGGTGCTGTGCTGGCTTGGATTTCTGAGATAAGAAGGATTCTGAGGCGGCGTCTGGGGCCAGAGGGAAATCGAGCCACGCACAGACAGTGCAATGGTGGCCCAGGAGCTGCATATGGCTAGTCGCGGCCTTGAGGGGGCTGCCAGCTCTGGCAGGGCACGACTCGGAAGTGATGAAGCAGGNATAACTTACAACGCCATTTTGTATCAGGTTTCTATTCATTAGGGCGATTGCAAAACATGAAGAATAGTTACTTTTCTGATAACCAGAGTGAGAGAAGAATTCCTTAGTTAACCAAATTTTAACTCAAGTGAAGCAGGACAAGCCGAGGTACCCGGGGAACTCGGGCCTGGGGCAGGGGCCGACCCCGTGGGGAGCAGGGAGGAACCCTGCACAGGCTTGGTGGCCATGGCCCTGTCTTTGCCCAGCCGACTGTGGACTCTCACACGTGGGCTGGCCCTCGCCTTGCCGCCCAGAGGACCGGAGGACAGAGTTGCTCTGTGGAATCCTGTGAGCAGGCCAAGACTCGTGGCTGGAGGGCCATGTGGAAGGCGGCAGGGGAGGCTGGCAGGGTGGGGCTCGGGGAGTGCAGATGAGGCTTCTCTGCCGGGGGCAGCTCTTTAGGGAACAGAACCAGGGGTCAGAGCTGGGGCTTGGTTTCTACACAAAGGGGCTTTCTGCCCATCCCTGCCCTGCAGGGCCGGGAGGCTGGAAAAGGGCAAAGCCCAGACTCTGAGTTTCTCAGAGGGCTCAAATTGAATTTCCAAGCAGGGTAAAATCTTTTTTTTGTTCTTCAATTGCCAAGTCATGGTCCGACTCTTCATGACCCTATGGACTGCAGCACTTCAGGCTTCCCTGTTCCTCACCATCTCCTGGAGTTTGCCCAATGAGTGCAACTGTCTGGTGGGCAAAATATCTACAGATCAACAAGTCCTTACTCCAGTCTATGAGCAGGCTTTCTGGACAGATGGCAACTCTTACTCCAAAGGTGGTAGAAGAAGGGGGTTCCTCCATCTTCCTGTCTCTCTCCTCTTGCCCCTGGTTCATGACAGCTTTGTCAAATTCCTTCCCATTTCTCTGGGCCTGGCTTTCCCCAGTTGTATGAGAAAGGAGGGATGGTCTTTAAAAAGCCTGCCAGGTCTCACATTTACAGACTCCAGTTTCTCAAGAATGATGATGACGGTGATGAAGAGCTCTTAGGGTTTACAGAGCACTCCCTCCTTCCCATTTAGTTTACCTCCTAACAGTGAGGTGGTTAGTGCAGTGAGCGTGGTAAGTATTAGTCCCCTAACTTTTTTAAGATGACAAAACTGAGGCTCAGAGAGGCCAAAAGGGTCTTCCAGGGACTTCTCTGGTGGTCCAATGGGTAAGACACCACGCTCCCAATGCAGGGGACCGGGGGTCAATCCCTGGTCAGGCAGCTAGATCCCACATGTCACAACAAAGATCGGGCACAGCCAAGTAAAAAAAGAAAATAAATAACTAAGGGCCTTCCAAGTTCATACAACAATGTGGTGGCTGAACCAGGACTTCTGTGGCTGTGTCCAGACCTTGGTCCATTTGTAACACTGGTTTGCAGGCTCCCAGAGTGGGACAGATGGGGCCTGGGGCAGAAAAGCCACGGTGGCTTCACCTGTCTGTTTTCCATGTAGGAAATATTTTGAGGAGCAAATATTTGTGTCTAAAAAGAAATGAAAGCCTTGTGGTCTTCTGGGATTTCTCAGGTAGGAGCTGGGAAGACTCAGCTGCACAGACTCTGGGTTGGGTAGCTTTGTCTGGGGTTTAGCTGAGAGCTTCATGTGTCTAATGAAAGTGAAAGGGATCTACACAGTTTTTAGTATGTGATGGTGTTTGGGTGAAAGCTGGAAATTTTCACAGCGTAGAGAACCCCACGGTATGAAAATGTCAGTATCACAAAGTGTTAAAGCTGGAAGGATCTTTAGAAAACATCTGGCTCATGCATCCCTTCTCACCCTTTACTGAGGGGAAACTGAGGCCCAAAGAAGGAAAGGGGTTTGGCCCAGGTCACACAGCATCAGAGACAGAGACAGGACGTGGGTACCCTGACTGCCCAGAGATTTTCGGCACAGACCATGTTCTGGGGCAGGGGAAGGGGAAGAAGCCGAGGGGGCTGCAGCCCTGGGACCGTCAGATGAGAGGTATGTGGGACCCAGCCGCCTGCTGATAAGAGACCCATAATGCCTTTCCAAAGGGATATTTTATCAAGATGTAATTTTTCTCGCTGCAGACACTATTTTCTTTCTTGCAGACCACGCTGGCCTTCGCGATAAGGCGCCCAGACATGTTCACACTGAGGCAGCCAAAACATGAGGCAGGAGGAAAAAAATTCCCTTCTCAANACAACTGAGACCTCCACCCTCTGGGTAGGCCCCAGCACAGAGGCATTTATAGGCCCCCAATATTTATTAAACCATGTTTTGTAAATTTCCACTTCCCCTGGACCAGATATTTCATGAGCCTGTTTCATATGAGGTTTCCCTAACTGGCCGAGGAAGAAATTATCATCTCTCTTGAAACTCTTCTGGAAGGGCTCTGAATCTTTCAGAATCTAATAACACAGGCTATTACATTTCTCTAGAAGGAAATGATCTGAGATTTGTGAAAGGCTGACACCAATAAAGCCAATCAAAGTTAGAGCCTTCCTTCCCAGACACTGGAGGTGGGGGTGCACACTGAGGAGCGATGTGAGAGTGCCCATCACTTAGCGCTGAACAGACACATGCCATTTCACTCAGAGATTCCCCAGAAGTGCTCATGCCACTGCTTGGCGGTTCAGATGCAAGGATATTCATCACAGCCTCAGACATGAAACAGACTTTCCCTCCATTCAGTGAAGCATTATACAGACATTACAAGGAGTAAGGTTTGATGTTGTTTAGTCACTCTGCAGACTCTTAGTGACCCCAAGGAGTGTAGTGTGCCAGGCTTCCCTATCCCTCACCATCTCCTGGAATCTGCTCAAACTCATGTCCATTGAGTCAGTGACCCTATCCCACCATCTCACCCTCCGTCGTCCCCTTCTCCTCTTGCCCTCAATCTTTCCCAGCATCAGGGTCTTTTCCAATGAGTCAGCTCTTCACATCAGGTGGCCCAAGTACTGGGGCTTCAGCTCCAGCATCAGTCCTTCCAGTGAGTATTCAGGGCTGATCTCCTCTAGGATGGACTGGCTGGATTTCCCTGTTGTCCAAAGGACTCTTCTCCAGCATCACAATTTGAAAGCATCACTTATTCGGCACTCAGCCTTTATGGTCAAGCTCTCGCATCCATACATGACTACTGGAAAAGCCATAGCTCTGACTAGATGGACCTTTGTCAGAAATGTGATGTCTCTGTTTTTTAATATGTATCTAGGTTGGTCAAAGCTTTTCTTCCAAGGAGCAAGTGTCTTTTAATTTCATGACTGCAGTCACCCTCCACAGTGGTTTTGGAGCCCAAGAAAAGAAAATCTATCACTGCTTCCACTTTTCCCCCTTCTACTTGCCATGGAGTGATGGGACCAGACGCCATGATCTTTGTTTTTAGAATGCTGAGTTTTAAGCTAGTTTTTTCACTCTCCTCTTTCACCCTCATCAAGAGGCTTTTTATGTTCCTCTTCACTTTCTGCCATTAGAGTGGTATCATCTGCATTTCTGAGATAGTTGATATTTCTCCTGGCAATCTCGATTCCAGTTTGTGAGTCATCCACTCCAGCATTTTGCATGATGCACTTTGCATATAAGTTAAATACTTGGAGTGAGAATATACAGCCTTGACGTACTCCTTTCCCAATTTTATACTAGTCCGTTGCTTCATGTCCAGCTCTAACTGTTGCTTCTTGGCCTGCATACAGGTTTCTCAGGAGACTGGTAAGATGGTCTGGTATTCCCATCTCTTGAAGATTTATCACAGTTTGTTGTGATCCACATAGCCAAAGGCTGTCAATGAAGCACAAGTAAATGTTTGTCTGAAATTCTCTTGCTTTCTCTATGATCCAAAAACTGTTGCCAATTTGATCTCTGGTTCTTCTGCTTTTTCTAAATCCAGACTGTACACTTGGAAGTTCTCAGTTAACAAACTGCTGAAGCCTAGTTTGGAGGATGTTGATCATTACCTTTCTAGCATGTAAAATGAGAGCAATTGTGTGGTAGTTAGAACATTCTTTGGCATCGTCTCTGCAGCAAATGATACTGGAAAATTGGTATTCGATATACAAAACAAACAAAATCTAACCCTAACCCTTTCATTATGTGCGTGCATGCTGAGTCGTTTCAGTCATGTCCAGCTCTTTGCGACCCCACGGACTGTGGTCTGCCAAAGCTCCTCTGTCCACAGGATTCTCCAGGCAAGAATACTGGAGTGGGTTGTCATGCCCTCCTCCAGGGGATCTTCCTGACCCAGGGATTGAACCTGGGTCTCCTGCATTGCAGGCAGATTCTTTACCCACTGAGCCACCTGGGAAGCCCAACCCTTACATTGCCCCCCACAAAAAAATTAGCTCAAAGTAAACTATAGACCTAAAGGTAAGAGATAAAATCATTAAACTTTTAGAAGAAAATAAAAGAAAATCTTAGTGACCTTGGGTTAGGCAAAAACTTCTCTTTTTAATTTAAAAAAATATTTAATAAAATTCTGTATATTTAAGGTTTAACAACATGATTTGGGGGGATGTACATATATATTGTGAAATAATTAGTCAAGCTGATTAACATATTCATGACCTCACGTGTTTGTTTGCTTTTTTTTCCTAATGAGAACACCTGAGAAGCACTCTCTTAGGGCCATGCCTGGTGGTCCAGTGATGAGACCCCACCCTTCACTGCAGAGGCACTGGTTCAGTGATCCTTGGCTGGGGAACTAGGATCCTGGAGTCATGCAGTGTGGCCAAAAAAAGAAGTACTCTCTTAGAAAATCTGAAGTACACAAAACAGTAGTATTAACTATAGTCACGATGCTGACCATCAGACCTCTAGAGTTTATTTATCCTACATAACTAAAACTTTGTACCCTTTGATCAATGTTTTTCCATTCACCTCCTCACCTCTAGTAACCATCCATGCTTCTGTGGGAAAAAAAA
>SJYV01018899.1:79198-160977 GCA_006410875.1 Neotragus pygmaeus | reverse complement strand
TCCAGCCATGCTGAGCAGCTGGAGCTTCCCAGCAGCCCTTGCCCGCGCACATGCAGCTGTGGGCCAGGGCCTGGTCCAGGGAGACCTGGGGCCAGTGTGGGGTGTGTGGACTGCGGCCTGCATGCAGGAGGCTGAGCGTGCTCTCAGGCCACGCGGGGGAAGTCGCTGCTCATCTAAATACACAACTGAGACCTCCACCCTCTGGGTAGGCCCCAGCACAGAGGCATTTATAGGCCCCCAATATTTATTAAACCATGTTTTGTAAATTTCCACTTCCCCTGGACCAGATATTTCATGAGCCTGTTTCATATGAAGTTACCCTAACTGGCCGAGGAAGAAATTATCATCTCTCTTGAAACTCTTCTGGAAGGGCTCTGAATCTTTCAGAATCTAATAACACAGGCTATTACATTTCTCTAGAAGGAAATGATCTGAGATTTGTGAAAGGCTGACACCAATAAAGCCAATCAAAGTTAGAGCCTTCCTTCCCAGACACTGGAGGTGGGGGTGCACACTGAGGAGCGATGTGAGAGTGCCCATCACTTAGCGCTGAACAGACACATGCCATTTCACTCAGAGATTCCCCAGAAGTGCTCATGCCACTGCTTGGCGGTTCAGATGCAAGGATATTCATCACAGCCTCAGACATGAAACAGACTTTCCCTCCATTCAGTGAAGCATTATACAGACATTACAAGGAGTAAGGTTTGATGTTGTTTAGTCACTCTGCAGACTCTTAGTGACCCCAAGGAGTGTAGTGTGCCAGGCTTCCCTATCCCTCACCATCTCCTGGAATCTGCTCAAACTCATGTCCATTGAGTCAGTGACCCTATCCCACCATCTCACCCTCCGTCGTCCCCTTCTCCTCTTGCCCTCAATCTTTCCCAGCATCAGGGTCTTTTCCAATGAGTCAGTTCTTCGCATCAGGTGGCCCAAGTACTGGGGCTTCAGCTCCAGCATCAGTCCTTCCAGTGAGTATTCAGGGCTGATCTCCTCTAGGATGGACTGGCTGGATTTCCCTGTTGTCCAAAGGACTCTTCTCCAGCATCACAATTTGAAAGCATCACTTATTCGGCACTCAGCCTTTATGGTCAAACTCTCCCATCCATACATGACTACTGGAAAAGCCATAGCTCTGACTAGATGGACCTTTGTCAGAAATGTGATGTCTCTGTTTTTTAATATGTATCTAGGTTGGTCAAAGCTTTTCTTCCAAGGAGCAAGTGTCTTTTAATTTCATGACTGCAGTCACCCTCCACAGTGGTTTTGGAGCCCAAGAAAAGAAAATCTATCACTGCTTCCACTTTTCCCCCTTCTACTTGCCATGGAGTGATGGGACCAGACGCCATGATCTTTGTTTTTAGAATGCTGAGTTTTAAGCTAGTTTTTTCACTCTCCTCTTTCACCCTCATCAAGAGGCTTTTTATGTTCCTCTTCACTTTCTGCCATTAGAGTGGTATCATCTGCATTTCTGAGATAGTTGATATTTCTCCTGGCAATCTCGATTCCAGTTTGTGAGTCATCCACTCCAGCATTTTGCATGATGCACTTTGCATATAAGTTAAATACTTGGAGTGAGAATATACAGCCTTGACGTACTCCTTTCCCAATTTTATACTAGTCCGTTGCTTCATGTCCAGCTCTAACTGTTGCTTCTTGGCCTGCATACAGGTTTCTCAGGAGACTGGTAAGATGGTCTGGTATTCCCATCTCTTGAAGATTTATCACAGTTTGTTGTGATCCACATAGCCAAAGGCTGTCAATGAAGCACAAGTAAATGTTTGTCTGAAATTCTCTTGCTTTCTCTATGATCCAAAAACTGTTGCCAATTTGATCTCTGGTTCTTCTGCTTTTTCTAAATCCAGACTGTACACTTGGAAGTTCTCAGTTAACAAACTGCTGAAGCCTAGTTTGGAGGATGTTGATCATTACCTTTCTAGCATGTAAAATGAGAGCAATTGTGTGGTAGTTAGAACATTCTTTGGCATCGTCTCTGCAGCAAATGATACTGGAAAATTGGTATTCGATATACAAAACAAACAAAATCTAACCCTAACCCTTTCATTATGTGCGTGCATGCTGAGTCGTTTCAGTCATGTCCAGCTCTTTGCGACCCCACGGACTGTGGTCTGCCAAAGCTCCTCTGTCCACAGGATTCTCCAGGCAAGAATACTGGAGTGGGTTGTCATGCCCTCCTCCAGGGGATCTTCCTGACCCAGGGATTGAACCTGGGTCTCCTGCATTGCAGGCAGATTCTTTACCCACTGAGCCACCTGGGAAGCCCAACCCTTACATTGCCCCCCACAAAAAAATTAGCTCAAAGTAAACTATAGACCTAAAGGTAAGAGATAAAATCATTAAACTTTTAGAAGAAAATAAAAGAAAATCTTAGTGACCTTGGGTTAGGCAAAAACTTCTCTTTTTAATTTAAAAAAATATTTAATAAAATTCTGTATATTTAAGGTTTAACAACATGATTTGGGGGGATGTACATATATATTGTGAAATAATTAGTCAAGCTGATTAACATATTCATGACCTCACGTGTTTGTTTGCTTTTTTTTCCTAATGAGAACACCTGAGAAGCACTCTCTTAGGGCCATGCCTGGTGGTCCAGTGATGAGACCCCACCCTTCACTGCAGAGGCACTGGTTCAGTGATCCTTGGCTGGGGAACTAGGATCCTGGAGTCATGCAGTGTGGCCAAAAAAAGAAGTACTCTCTTAGAAAATCTGAAGTACACAAAACAGTAGTATTAACTATAGTCACGATGCTGACCATCAGACCTCTAGAGTTTATTTATCCTACATAACTAAAACTTTGTACCCTTTGATCAATGTTTTTCCATTCACCTCCTCACCTCTAGTAACCATCCATGCTTCTGTGGGAAAAAAAAAATTTTTTCTTAAGGACAGAAAAAGGACAAACAATAAAAGAAAAAAAATCTTCACTGGACTCATCAAGACAGGAAAACTTCTACTCTTTGAAAGACAATGTTAAATTGAAAAAATAAGCCAAAAGGTAGACAAAAATACTTGCAAGACACATACAAGGGACTTATATTCAAAATACACAAGTAACTTTTACAACTCAATAATAATGAAAAAACCCAACCAAAACAAATGGGCCAAAGGTGTGAGTATGAATGGATACTTACCAAAGAAGATACATGAATGGCAAACAAGTGCATGAAAATACAACATCATTAGGCATTCAGTTCAGTTAAGTCAGTTCAGTTCAGTCGCTCAGTCATGTCTGACTCTTTACACCCCATGAATCACAGCACGCCAGGCCTCCCTGTCCATCATCAACTCCTGGAGTTTACCCAAACTCGTGTTCATTGAGTCGGTGATGCCATCCAACCATCTTATCCTCTGTTGTCCCCTTCTCCTGCCCTCAATCTTTCCCAGCATCAGGGTCTTTTCCAATGAGTCAGTTCTTCATGTCAGGTGGCCAACATGTTGGAGTTTCAGCTTCAACATCAGTCCCTCCAATTAATATTCAGGTCTGATCTCCTTTAGGATGGACTGGTTGGATCTCCTTGCAGTCCTAGGGACTCTCAAGAGTCTTCTCCAACACCACAGTCATATATAAATAACACTTAATCTTCTTATACCTGTTATACCTTTTAAACCTTATACAAATGATATTTGTAATAGTGGATATTNTGGTTGGATCTCCTTGCAGTCCTAGGGACTCTCAAGAGTCTTCTCCAACACCACAGTCATATATAAATAACACTTAATCTTCTTATACCTGTTATACCTTTTAAACCTTATACAAATGATATTTGTAATAGTGGATATTTTTACAGTGAGCATTCTTTCATCTGTAATTTAAAAATAAGAGGACTTTTAATTTTTTTCTGAAATCAAATTCTCGGCCGTCTTAGGAGTAAAGCAGAAGGAAGAAAGGGAAGAGGTGTCTTTCCTGTAGGTCCGAGGTCCAACAAGTCCCTGCTGACCTGCGGAGCGGGGCAGACAGACCATTATTGTTTGGTCCTGGCAGAGAAGAGAGCTGTGAGCCTGCTCTTTCTGGCCCAGAACGGAGGCTGACTCAGGGACACTGAGCTCTGTCTACCTCCCCATGGCCACTGGCAGCTGCATCAGCAGGAGGCACACGAGATAGGGCAGCTGGGAGGCCAGAGAGAGGTCGTCCTCGCAGCTCTGCTGGAGCCGTCGGGGCAGTGGCGTGCTGGGCTGGAAAGCTCCTGGTCGCCAGTCTAAGGGGCCCAGGCAATAATCTCACTCAACGCAGATTTTCCAACACTGGGCTGGAGGTGCACCCATTCTAACTCCACTTTTTTAAAAGCAGAGGGGTTTATGTAAGTTGAGACATGTGGCCCCTTGTAGGTCCCTCTTGGTAGCACACCAAAGCCCCTGGGAAGTTCTCCTAAAAAGCATTTGGCACAAAATCTCTTTTAATTAAATTCCTCTTATTTAATCCTCCCTCTTCTTTTTCCCCCTGCCCCCAAACGGTAAACTTTTTATTTTGTTTTGGAGTATTTGAGATGAGCAATGAAGAGACTCAGCCACACATGCACAGGAATCCATCTCTCCCCCAAACCCTTGTTCTTTTTTTGAAAGTACTGATTTATTTTGTTGCATCAGGTCTTAGTTGCTGCATGAGAGATCTTATTCCCTAACCAGGGACTGAACCCAGACCCACTGCACTGGGAGAGTGGCGTCTTAGCTACTGAACCACTTGGGAAGCCCCAATCTCCTTCTTTTCTTACGTTATATACAATAAACATGTCATCGGTGTGCTAAATAAATAATTACTATGTAGGGCTTTACTTTCTAATAAGTTTTTTAACAGCTTTTTTCCCCCCCATTTGCAGTGCACAAAGGAGGCAGCAGGACTAGATTTATAATAATTCCCATATTACAGATGAGAAAATTGAGGCTTATGTGAGGCTCCAGGGACAGCAGCAGAGGTTCAGGCCATGTTCCGGCAGGCAGAGCCATCTCTGACGAGACTGGACCTGACCCCTCGCGCCACCTCAAGAGCCAGAAGCCAGTCTGTACTCTGGGGCCTCAAGCCAGCCTGCTCCCCAAGGGAGTATCAGCCAGCCTTGTCTCTACCTGATGCCAGACTCAGATGTGCTGTGGGTCCAAGAGCCGTTCAGCTGTGAAGAGGGGATGCCTCATCCTTGGTGGGGAAACAGGAAAATCAGCTTCAAGACAAGAAGTCAGGCGTGGGTGGAGATGCCAGAGGAGGCCCCCCGGTGATCTGTGACAACCGAGGATGGATGGTTCTGAGCTGATGGCCACAGGCCGGGAAAACATCCTGACTCCTGGGCAGAGCCAGCTTCCCGACCTTAGTTATTTCAAGAATGGTAGAAATAAAGAGCACAAAGCAATTGCTAAGCCACCAAAGTATCTCAGTACACTCAACCCCGCTCTTACAGGTGGGTGGTGTGAATACCGCAGGTTTCTCAGAGGGTGAACCCTGGAACATAGCTGACCTTCACTTTCTTTTCTAGCCAGGCCGAACTATGCTCCCCGTTTACTGTTTGTACTTGCCACATGTTCATTCTGTATTCGCTGGGAGAACGTGTTCATCCTGTATTCGCTGGGAGAACGTGTTCATCCTGTATTCGNTTTGAATATGCTATCTAGGTTGGTCATAACTTTTCTTCCAGGGAGTAAGTGTCTTTTAATTTCATGGCTGTAGTCATGCACCCAAATATTCATAGCAGCACTATTCATAGTAGGCAGACATGGAAGCAACCTAAATATCCATCGACAAATGAATGGACAAATAAGATGTGGTATACACACACACTCACACACAATAGAATACTACTCAGCCATAAAAATAAATGAAATAATGCCACTTGCAACAACATAGATGGACCGAGAGGTTATCATACTAAGTGAAGTAAGTCAGAAAGGGAAAGACAAACACCATATGATATCACTTACATGTGGGATCTACAATATTACACAAGTGAATTTATTTACAAAACAGAAACAGATTCATAGACATAGAGAAGAGACTTGTGATTACCAAGGAAAAAGAAAATGAGGAAGGAATAGAGTGATATTCAGGATTAGCAGATGTCAACTATTATATATAGAATGATAAACAACAAGGTCCTACTGTATAGCACAGGGAACTATATTCTATGTCCTTAGATAGATCATAATGGGAAAGAATATGTAAAAGAGTGTGTGTGTGTGTGTGTGTGTGTGTGTGTATCACTTCACTAAATAGCAAAACTTAACACACCATTGTAAATTAACCATACTTCAGTAAAATAAATTTCTAAAAGTAATACTCAGTTGAAGAAGAAGAAATTCCTCCTTCCTNGCCGTGTTCCCTGGGCCCACTCACGGCAGAAGCCAGCCACAGAAGGAGCCCGGGGAGATCGCAGCAGCAGACCCAGATCTGATGCTCAGCTAGGCTTCCAGTCCTGGGGGCCCTGCTTGCACCCATGGGAGGTCAGGGGAAGGAGGACGGGACCACTCGGGAGGCAGCAGGGGTTATGTGAGGGGCTGGAAGCGGGTGACTTGACACTTGGGCTCTAGCACCAGGCCTGCATCTAAACTTTCTCTACAACCTGGGTGATCCCTTCCCTGTTCTGGGCTCAGAGCCCCCCCCTCCGAGGTAAGCACTGTGGGTATGCTGGGCTGTCAGCTCTGTGCTAAGGCTGGATGGCCTAGAACCTCGGCCTGCATTCAGAGCAGGGCTGTGGCTTTTAGGGAAGCTGATATTAGAGGACCTCCTCTCGTGTCTGCTGAGACTGCAGCGGGCTCTCTCCTGCCCGTGGTGGAGCCCATACTGACGGGTGTGCTATGTCTGAGCGTGGCCTTGGGGGCCCTGTGGGGTGTTGCAAATGAGTCGGAATATGTGAGTAAGAAGACGGGCCCAGCAGCTCTGCCACTCACCACCCTGTGACTCTGGATGCTGAAGGTACCTCTCTGTGCCTCAGTTTCCCCCTCTGTAGACAGCACTCACGCTGCTGACCCACAGGAGCATCAGGTCAAAGCCCTGACCGAGCACCAGCAGATGCTCAGTAAATGGTGGCTGCCCTTATTGTTCTGGGTCCCGACACCCTGCCTTGGCCCCAGGCTCCCGAGTAGGGTGGGTGTTCCAGGGCTTGGGCCCACATGGGGCCTGCCCAGACCCCACAGCTGGGTTGGGAGTCTTCCCTCCTTGGGAGGGAGACTTGAATTGGAGCGCTCCTGCCAACTCCTCCCCCCCGGCTTGGCAGTGTGAAGACAACGCCGGCCAAAAATATTTGTGTGGGTGGCGGAAAGTTAACTTTTCCGCCTCTCTTTTCTTTCCTGGAAACCGTGGCCACCGTCAAATAGAGCAAAACAGAAGCAGGCATAGAGTGAGGCGAGGCCCCGTGGGCATCAGAGGGAGCCCTGCCCCCCACACCCACTCCCGCCTCCTGCCATCTGGCTCTCTCTCTGGCGGGGCGGTGGCAGTGCTGGTGGGGAGAGCCAAAGGCTTAGAATCACGGCATCCCACAATGCTGGGGTTGGATGGACTCTCCAGCATCATCTGGCTTAAGCCTGCCATGGTGCCTTTGGGCAAAATGACTCCAGAGGGCAGAAAGCACCTGCCCAAGGTCACACAGCCAGTTAGGTCTCAGAATTCTCCTGGCCCTGCATGAGAGTCTAGATTCTTTGAGACTGTAGTGGCTTAAATCTGGCAGCAGCTGGTGAGTGAGGAGGAATTTGGAGACGAATGAGACTCTGGAGCCTGTATTCTCTGGGTCCATCCCGGTCAAGGTGCCAGATCTAGGTTCAGAAATCATCAGCCTTACCAGTTGCTAGCTGTGTGACTTAGGCTGGAAGTCACTTGGTCTCTCTGATCCTCAATCTCCTCGCCTCTGAAATGCGTTAATAAAAACAGTACCTCCCTCACAGGGTGGTTCTGAGGATCTCTTTCAATAACCTAAGTGAATAAAACAGCGTAGGATAGGTGTTTAATATCATGAGTGCCCATTCTCCTCCGAGCAGAAGGCTTGCTTCTCTGTACTGATTTCCCTGCCACTGAGGCTGCTGTAACAGGTGTCTCTTATCTTTCTGACTGAGGTGCCTGTTGGCCTCCCCCTGGTTGGCACTGATGTGCTGTGGCACCTGGGAACATGCTTATCTTTCCTCTGGTCTACTGCACTCTGCCAGCACAGCTCTAGCCAGAAGCCAAGGCCTTGACCCAGCCTGCTGAGGTGGGGGATGCCTGGCCCTGCCTGTGGACAAAGGCGTGGCCTCCAGGCACTGCAGCAGCAGAGGTCAGCCCAGGCTCTGAGGTTGCCAATGTCCACAGTCTTTCACGATTCTCAGGATTCTCACCATTCATGGGGCTGCAAGGATTCTCCCCTCCCTGTTTTGCAGTAGGATAAGAGAGTTATAGAGAGTTCAGGTTCTCCCAAGTTCACACAGCTAAGCAGTGGTGGAATACAAGATCTGGTAGCCAATATCTGTAAACTTCAAGGTTTCCTCCCAATGCAACTGGTCATCAACCCTGTCGTAAGCTCTACCTGCCTGTCCTGGGCCATCCGGCCCATCCCTGCCCAGGGCCTTCACAAGTGATTTTCAAATTCTTGTCTCCAAACTGGAACTATCCCCAGCTCTTCAGGCCTCTGTGTGGAGCTGACCGTGCGCATCTTCCCCGGAAATCCCAAACTGAATTCCCTGCTCCCCTGAACACCTGCTCCTTCCCATTTATTCCTGATCTCTATTAACGAAATCACGCTGTCACCAGAGTGACGAACTGGGCTGCCTCCTAGCCTCCTCCCTCTTCCTCCACACCCACTCTCCATCTGCCTCCCAGCCCAGCCAATTCTTCCGCCCAAGTTTCTCTCCCATCTCTCCTCCTTGCATCCCTATAGGAAGCCTCCATCCCCTCTCTCCTGGATTATTCTCATTTTTAACATTTCTAAATGATCATACTGTTATTATTATTGGCCCTGTTGTCATCCACAGCTCCTCCATCCACAGCTTCATGAGTCAGAGTACCATATCTTCTTTATCCCCATTGGGTCGCCAGGACTTTTTATGGTGTCCAAAATGTAAATAGGAGCTCAAATTTTTGTGTGTGTGGAATGAAAAGAATAGTTAATATGTATTAAGTTATGACTCTGAAACAGTTTTAAACCCTCTGCAACACATTTTCTCACTTAATCCTCATTGCAACACTGAGATGGAAATATTACAGTTCCTGTTTTACAGATGGGGATGCTGAGGTTTGCAAGGTCATGTGGCTTGTTGCCCACCACACAGGTGGGATTCTAGCTCAAAGCCTGGGCACCACATCCATGGTGCAAAGCCTCCTCAGGGGGTTGTGCCCCTAGTCTGGACCCTCTGCACCAGCATTCCTGTGGTTCCTGTGGCACAGGTACCTTTGGGCCACAGGAGATAATTTTTTCTAGGAGGTGCCCAAATAAATATTTTTAAATAACTCGGTATTTATTTAATGCGTATCAAGGGGGGGCAATGACTTAGCACAACATAATTGTGGTTTTCTGTGATTATTGCTTAAGATAAGTCTAAAATAATAGAAGTTATTTAAAGTTGATTTATGGGAAGATAAAAAGCAAATAAAGTGTCAGGTGACATAAGGGTATAGCAGAAATTGGGGATGTTGAATGACTAAAGCTTGGGACTTTCCTGCTGACACGTGAGACCCAAATCCCAGTCAGTTCTCAGGGTCCCCCTAAAGTGGACTCAGAAATTCCGCCTGTAACACCCAACTGTCTCACACAGTTTCTTTTCTCCCTTTGCAGATAGATCGTCTTGAAGGGGAGGCCTCACAGACAAGAGACAAGTTAAGAAGGAAGCCTTGGGGGGTCCACCACCATCCCCCCAGCCAGGAAGGCTTGCAATTGGACCGCCTTCCAGCTCTGTGAATTGGCTGAGGAAGGAAGGGCAGCCAAGAGCCAGAGAAGGCCCCAAGAAGAGCAGAGACCAACAATCACTCAAGCGCCTCTGGCCCCAGCCCCAGCGCGGGCACCAGCTTCTTTGTGTCCGTGAGGAGAGGCTGAACCATGCTGGGCCCCCACCTCCCATCCCTACCACCAGCACCCAGCGAAGGCAGGTCTACCCCCTGCGCCTTTGGGATCCCTGATGGCAGCTACAGGTGTCTGGCCTTGGAGGCCGAGGAGAGTGGCGGTGAGGAGGGCCTGCAGGGAGAGGCAGGGCTCCCAGACTCAGAGGAAGACCGAGTGGCCAGCACAAGTGGGGACAAGGCCTGCGGAGCCACCCAAGGGCCACCACAGCCTCCCAGCGCCCTGGGCGCCCGGCCACCCAGTTGCTCCAGGGAGGCCCGAGGGGTTTCCCAGCTTGACAACAGAGCCAGTCAGGCTGGGGACACCATGAAGGTCCGGCAGGTGATGACAGCCAGCCTTAGCCCCGGCCCGGGGCCCAGGGTTGCCCAGAAACCAGGTAAGCTCATGGCCCTTTTCCCCTGAACTGCCAAAGTCATGGAGGACCCCACAGGTGCTCAACATGTACACACACCTCTGGCCATACTTTCCCATGGTACACAGGAGTCCATCCGAGTCCCATGGGCCTGCACAGACTAACAGCCGTGGAGACACAGGGGAGGCTGTGCCATCCGTGCCATTCCAGCTGGACCACATCTAAGTGCACTCTTGGCTCTGCCAAAGATGGCACATGAGAAGGCAGCGAGAGAAAGCCACGTTATCATGCTTAGTTAAAAAAAGCCCATCGCTCACTCTTGTCTGCCTGTTAATCGTTCCTGGTAACAAATGACCTTGGAGTGGGAACAACTGATGGGGTGGGACCATCTCGCTGAACGCACTGAGTACAGCTAGTTGAGGGTGCTGGGGACGCAGTACTGGGCCACAGAGATGTGGTCCCTGCCCTCATGGAGCTTTTGAAGTAGAGACTGAGCCTCTGATCTAAACAGACCTCCTGATTTTATAGATGGGAAACTGAGGCCCAAAGTGAGGAAGAGATAGCTCCTGGTCAGCCTGTGGGTGGTTGAGTTGAGCCCATATTCCTCATCCGGGCCTCAGTTTTCCATCTGTTAGAGGTGACAGAGGCACGTCACCAGGACTGCAGTGAGGACCCAATGACAGTATGTAGGGGAGAGCTTGGTGAACGTGGCATGAAGGAAGGAAGGAAGGATGATCAATTTCCTATGGTGGCAGGAGACAGCTGAGCAGGGCGGGACAGGGAAACCCACACTGAATCACCTCCACTGCCAGGGCCATGGAAACACTGAAGTGGGTCCAGATGGGGAGGACGTGAGCCGGACCATGCTCACTCAGGCATGAGATGCTGCCAGCAGATCCCGGGGCGCAGGGCATGTGGGGGACCCAGGCCTGGAGGGCTCGTGCGTCAGGAAACTGGAGGAGCACTTCATTTCTGTGCAGGCGTTGCTGACACCCAACCTGGCATCTCACCAGCCTCCCGCCCACTCTCTTTTCTGAAATAATTCTCTCCAGGGTCTGACCAACCCCCACGGCCACCGTTTCCTATTCCCTTACAACAGGGAGCAGGGAGGAGGGGACGTACAACCAAGGAGGAGACTTTGATGCACCTAGCTCAGGAAGGGCAGAGGGTCCCAGGAGGATCCAGCAGCCTTGAACTTGGAGACAGACCTCCAGGTCCCCTAGAGCTGGGAGCCCCAGGATCTGTTCCCTCCCCTCTCATAGACCATGGCTAGGGTCAGGAGACATGGGTGGCAGTTCTGGATCCCCTCAGATCCTTTCCCAGTTTCTTCATCCATGAAAATAAGAACATGAGCCCTATCTACCTCACAGAACTATCATGAGGTTGCAGGCTAATTTAGATAAGCATGTAAGGGATGCTGATAGCAACTAAAACGATCATCATCAGCTCAACAACACAATAGCTATTATTTGTTGAGTCCTATGTGCCAACTCCACTGTGCTAAGAGCTTCACACATATCATTTCATTTAATCACAAAACAATTCCCTAAGGGACATACTGTTACTATCTCCATTATACAGAGGAGAAGACTGAGGCCCAGAGACTATACATAACTCATCCAAGACTCCCAGCTGGCAAGCTCCAAGGCCATAATTCAGTCACAGTGTTTTGCATGTGGGCTTTGCTCTTGGCCACCACTGTGTTCTGGATCTATATGGGAGAGTGTTGGGGAGAGAGTTGTCTGCTGACACCTTGGAGGGGAAGAGACCATGTATGCAGAAACAACCATTAGTGGATCCTGATGGCTTCTCACATGGAGCTGGTCCATTTCATGGTATCTCATTCTTGTTGATCTTACTCTGGCCTTTCAAGGTAGGTTTTATTATCCCCATTGTACAGGTGAGGTAATTGAGGCTCAGAGACGTAAGCCCAAGATCCTAGTCAGCACTGGAGCTGAGACTATGATCTTTTTCTTCTTGCTCACAATCTGGTTCATTCTTCTCTTTAACATCTAGCCAGATGGTTATCTAGTTCTGTCCTGAACATTTCCTAGGGCAGAAGAGGCAGGAGTGACCTGAGGAGGATGGAGTGGGCAGGGAAGACTTCTCAGAAGTAGAGACAGAAAGGAAGCTGGGTCTTGCAAGAGACCAGAAACCCGGGTGGTCTTGGGTCGGAGCCTACACTAGCCTTTCTGCTCCCTTGGGAAAGGGAGTGGCCACAGTCCCTTCTCTCTGCCTGGAGATCCAGAGGGAAGAGGCCTGTGGAGCTGCCAGGTTATTAGTGGATTAGGGCTTCCTTTTAAAGCTTCCTCCCATTATCGCCAAAGGATTATAAGCATCTTCAGACAATTACATCCATTCTTCCACAATTATACCTGCCTCTCTTGAGTGCTCCCTGAAAGTTTTAAGCATGGGCCAAGGCATCTTCCGCATTGGGCATCCAGCACTTGGGGCGGGTGGGACCCAGTGCTATTTCTCTAAGGCCTGGATACCAACTGGGCAGAGTAGAATGGGGTCCTTAGCAAGCTGGAGGGTCAGGGGATGCAAAGAGATGAAGTGGGCAGCAGACTGCAGCTCAACTTTCTTGCCAGCAACTGCTGCCAACTTGAGAGAAGAAACGTGGGAAGGAAAGTTATCTAGGGCTCCTCATCAGCGCTAGTTAGTCTATAGCTCACCAGAGAGCCCCCCGCTGTCCTTTCCACAGAGTCTCAGTTGATCATAACTGGCAGGGCTTACTGAAATTATCCGATAGTTAATCTTGTGGAGATTCTAAAGTCCAGAGATGGCAAGTGGCTTGTCCAAGGTCACACAGTAAGCTGGTGGCAAAGCCAGAGCTGGAACCCAGGGTTTCTACCTCCCAGTTCAGCTGCCAGGCCCTGGGCTCAATGCTTTGTGTGGGCTATTTCGTCTCATCCTCTAAACAACCCTAAGAAGTGCACACTTTACTTAACTGTTTCACAGATGAGGAAACTAAGGCATATCAAGTTTAAGTGACAAGTCAAAGTCTTAGGCTGGTGGGCAGAGGAGCTGATATTTGAACCCCGGGAGGTCTGGCCCATGCTTTTAACCACCCTCTGTGCTGCGTTGTCTCCATGGAGACAAGGCAGCAGGCTGTGTTTTCCACCCACGGGGCTGGGGAAGGTTGGGCTCTGAGGGATGGTGGGGGATTCTGCCAAGCCATATCCTCTCCTCCCAGGGAGACCAGGGATCTACTGCCAGTCCAACCCCTTCTCTGTCCAGGGCTTTGGGAGACCCACCTTCCCTCCTCTCCAGGCCATTGTTTTTGGGGGCCTGGGGTATCAGGAGGATTTGGAGACCCTTCCAACTCTACTGGACACAGCTCCGAGCCTCTGGGGTGGAGATGGGGGTATGGATCTGGGTTGTCAGGGTAGCCCTGTCCCTGGCCACATCTATCCTGTTGAGGCAGAGGAGTCAGTGTCCACGATGAGAGGTGACGGTGGTCACTGGGCCAGGGACAAGGCCCCTGCTCCTCAGGCCCGTGGAAGAGAGGCCAGAGGCGAGGCCCCACCTACTCCCCTGCCCCCGCTTCACCAAGATGACCACAATAGGGGGTGACGGTATAGAGGCAGGGCTCACAGCTTCACATATACTTCACACATGTACCCACACATACGTGCTCACACCCCCTGCAAACATAGGTATAAGCAAATGATGTCTACTCACCATGAAAGTGAAAGTGAAGCCGCTCAGTCCTGTCCAACTCTTTGAGACCCCATGGACCATAGTTGCGACCCCATGGACTGTAGCCTACCAGGCTCCTCTGTCCATGGGATTTTCCAGGCAACAGTACTGGAGTGGATTGCCATTTCCTTCTCCAGGGGATCTTCCTGACCCAGGGATCAAACCCAGGTCTCCCACATTGTAGACAGACGCTTTACCGTCTGAGCCACACCATGTTCTTATGCAAATACTCATGGGTATATATTCACATCTGCACACATGTGCATATACGTACGTGCTCTCAGACACCAACACACCCGTGCATAGGGTAGGCATTGGCACATACCCTCTCACAGACCTCTGCCTCACTCATGCAGGTCTAACTTTCACATGTGGGCACATTCATCAAATTTGTATACATAGCAGTCCCATCAGCAAACATACAACCATACACATTCCTTCCCTTAGATACAGGTTAAAAGCATGTTCTTCTCTCCATTTTCCTGTGCTCACACACCTACACTGTGCAATCTCTCTTGCAGGCACACACGTTTTTTCTGCAGTCATATCCACTCTGCACACCCACTGTCACACGCCCACATACAGACCGAACCACTTTCTGTCCTTCCTTTTCTCCATCTTTTTCACTTTCATACCCACCCACGCAGTAATCCTAGCCTCCCTCCCTCCCTCTCTCTCTGTCTCCCACACAGTTTGTTTCCTGGTTTCTCACAGGCTGGGCTATAGCGTATGCACTCACAGAGCAGGCAACATCCTGCCTGATGCCAATCCCCGAATCCCTGCAGTGCCCACTCCCCCACCATGCCACCTGGGGCAGCCTGGCACAAGAGCAGCCATTGGGTCAGAGGAACTCTCTGTGGCCAAGAAGCCAAGCAGAGGGTCAGGAGAAGATGGGGAGGGCTTGTCCTGTCTGTCAACGGACCCCATGCACTCTAAGTCCATCCACTGAGGACAGGGGACATCTCAAACCAGGCCACTTACGGCTCTGCCTTTCACAGAACCTCAGGTGGGTGGGCCTACAACAGCACATTTCCAACTTCCTTTAGCAGAAATCGAAACACAGAACCCTGATAGAAAAACCATGCAAGTGGAATCATCCTGGTTAGGGGGGTGGGGTACTTGGAACCCAGGGAAACTTTGGTGAAAACCCAGCACAGCGTTTTTCCAAGTGTGGTTTCGTTTCAGAATTGCTGGGGGAATGAAGGGTGCTTATTATTCCAAGCCCACTGCCAGCCCTTCCACTACTGGGAGGAGGCACCTGATAGTGGAAATCTCAACTTTCCACAGCATCCCTACTTGATTCTGATGCACAATGACCCCTGCCATGGGCCTCTGAGCATCACTGTCTCTGTTGTTGCTGGCCCACCAGTTAAGTCAGGGGATGGCCCCAGACAGCCTGGGAGGTGACAGCCTTCCTCAGTCCCCCTTTGCCTAAGTCCTTCTTGCCAGTCCTGCCTGCCCAAGTCCTGAACGGCTATTCTAGTTACTGCTGCTGAGGAGGGAGGGGATGGGCCTGAGAGGGTAGGCACCTGAGACTGAAAGGAAACGGGCTGGTGAGACTGGAGGTGCTGNTTTCAGTCCTTAGGCACTGAGGTTACAATAGTGATGATAGACAAGTCCCTGCCCTCAAATTGCATTTTAACTGGAGAGAGAGAGAGAAGAAAAAGGAAAGCAAAGAAATCAGCAGGACAGTTTCAGATAGATAGAAGTCATATGAAAAACAACAAAAAGCCATGTTGCAAATTTGGCGAGCACTTAGAGGGGCTTCTTTGTGTTGGTGGGTAGGGAGGGCCTCTCACCGGAGGTGACACCTGATCAGAAACCTGAATGGTATTTGAAGGTGTGGTCATGGCAGGCTTTGTGGAGTTGGCTTGTCCAGAATTGGGGTCTAAAAGAATGGTAAGAACTTGGTTGGGAGGAAAGATGTTTCAGAGGATGGTAAATACTCTAAACTAAGAGCTGGGGGTGCAGAGTAGGGTGGGCGTGGGGTATGGGTTATGAAAATGCCTTCATCCCTCAGCGCTTCGGGCTGTGAACCCAAAGGAACCCAGGCCTGTGAGGGTCATGGGGTGGCTGGGCTCTGCTGAGTTAGGCCTGTGAGTGTGAGCTCAGGGTCTTTTGTGAACTGTCATTGGACACTGTGGCTCAATTGCTACCCAGTGCGGCCAGAGGAGGAGTCAGCATAGGGACAGCCTCCAGGCCCTGTAACTCCAGAGGTGCACAAAATCCCTCTCTCCGGAATGAAATCTTCACCAACTGGCCGCTGCCTAAAATTCCACTATCCTAGCTTCATCTTTTCCACTCAGTGAAGCAGTATAGTATAGGGCTGTGTTGACCTGACCCTACCCTACCCAGCCCCCTAGGGCTGCTGCAGGTGAAGCAAAATTGTGTCTACTCCTGTGCTAGCCACTTTCGGCATGCCTAATATACAGACCCTGGGGTTGGACCCTTGGACTCTCTCTCTGGCTTTCTGGGAGATCTTGAGCTTGTTACATAACCTCTCTCGGCTTATGTTTCCTTGTCTATAAAACAGAAACAATAGCAGACCCTATCCTGTACTGTTGTTCTAAAATTTTAATGCGAAGATAAAAATAACTATTACCTCTTAAATAGTATTATCATGTTTTGATCTCTGTTAAAATAGCAAGCCCTGGAGAAGACGGACACTCGCTCAAGACTCGTGTCTCAGTGTATGTTACTTTTTGACGTTTAGCCAGGAACAGGGTTTGATAGTGGGAGGATGGGCACAGTTTCGTGGATAGGGCCTGGATCGAGCTTCAGGAATAGATGCTGGAACCCCCTGCCTCAGCTAGCAGGCTGGTGGTCTCGGACAAATCATTTGCTTCCTCGGGGGCTCAGGCTTTGGTTCTGAGCTACTATGGAATGGACTAGGAAGGACGGAAGGGGATTGTGAGTGGGAAAGAGCTCGACAGACATGAAAACCAGTGGGCTGGCAGGAGGGGTGGCCACCAGGGTGGGGGAGGAGGGGGCAGGCTAGATGCGCCCCAGAGATAGGAGAGGGGGCTGACGTGAGACTGCATGTAATCCTCTGGAATAAAATCTCTTGGAGACTAAGTGTTTGACAGATAAAAGCCAAAGTTCTTGGGAAATAGTTATCTTTTAGAGTTACTGTGTGGCAAAGTGTTTTAAGTTCTTTACATGTCAGCAACTCTACGAAGTAAGTACAATTATAAGTACTTTGATTATCCACAGTTTACAGATGTGAAACAGAGGCACAGAGAGGTTAAGTGAGCTTCCCAAGGTCACACAGCTGGTGACCGGCCACGTTCAAACCCAGGCCTTTGGCCCCAAAGCCTGTGTGTTTAACTCCTGTACAGCATGCTCTCTCTTGCCTTATGGAGTGCCAGAGGCTCAGAGAGGCCAAGCCACGTGCTTGAGAACATACCTCATTCCCCTCTGACCCTCATCATCCCTGCCCCCTAGGTGCTGGAAGGAGGAGCCCCCCTGGGTCTGGGGTTCTGAGGTGCACCCTTGAGCCAGCTCAGCCTCTTGTCTTGCCCTCTCTCCCTCCTCTGGGAGCAGGTTGGGGAGGATCGAGCGCACTGGAGTGCTGTGGACACAGGAGGCTCTGCCAGGGCCTGACGGGCGGACGTCCTCAGTGTCGGTCGTGACGCCTGAGTGGATCCCAAAGCTGGAGCTGNCGGACACTCGCTCAAGACTCGTGTCTCAGTGTATGTTACTTTTTGACGTTTAGCCAGGAACAGGGTTTGATAGTGGGAGGATGGGCACAGTTTCGTGGATAGGGCCTGGATCGAGCTTCAGGAATAGATGCTGGAACCCCCTGCCTCAGCTAGCAGGCTGGTGGTCTCGGACAAATCATTTGCTTCCTCGGGGGCTCAGGCTTTGGTTCTGAGCTACTATGGAATGGACTAGGAAGGACGGAAGGGGATTGTGAGTGGGAAAGAGCTCGACAGACATGAAAACCAGTGGGCTGGCAGGAGGGGTGGCCACCAGGGTGGGGGAGGAGGGGGCAGGCTAGATGCGCCCCAGAGATAGGAGAGGGGGCTGACGTGAGACTGCATGTAATCCTCTGGAATAAAATCTCTTGGAGACTAAGTGTTTGACAGATAAAAGCCAAAGTTCTTGGGAAATAGTTATCTTTTAGAGTTACTGTGTGGCAAAGTGTTTTAAGTTCTTTACATGTCAGCAACTCTACGAAGTAAGTACAATTATAAGTACTTTGATTATCCACAGTTTACAGATGTGAAACAGAGGCACAGAGAGGTTAAGTGAGCTTCCCAAGGTCACACAGCTGGTGACCGGCCACGTTCAAACCCAGGCCTTTGGCCCCAAAGCCTGTGTGTTTAACTCCTGTACAGCATGCTCTCTCTTGCCTTATGGAGTGCCAGAGGCTCAGAGAGGCCAAGCCACGTGCTTGAGAACATACCTCATTCCCCTCTGACCCTCATCATCCCTGCCCCCTAGGTGCTGGAAGGAGGAGCCCCCCTGGGTCTGGGGTTCTGAGGTGCACCCTTGAGCCAGCTCAGCCTCTTGTCTTGCCCTCTCTCCCTCCTCTGGGAGCAGGTTGGGGAGGATCGAGCGCACTGGAGTGCTGTGGACACAGGAGGCTCTGCCAGGGCCTGACGGGCGGACGTCCTCAGTGTCGGTCGTGACGCCTGAGTGGATCCCAAAGCTGGAGCTGTAATACACCCCCACACAGAGTCTGGCACGACTCCCATCACTGGATGGATGGGGGAAACTGAGGTCAGAGTCCAGGGACAGGCCCGAGGCCCCAGGCCTGAGCCTGTCACACAGGCTCCCTGCGTTCCTTTCATGCTTTCCAGGCTGCTCAGGACTGGTGGGCTTCATGCGGGTGTGGGACCTGGGGACCCTCCCTCCGATGGCCAAGGTGGCCCCTGGTCTCAGCCAGGACATGATTCCTGACATGGCGCCTTTGAGGACGGCACATGAAGTTGGGGGATGAGGAGGGTGCTGATGAAAAAATAGACTGTCACGCGCATGAGGAACAGGCCTGCCACCGCCCAGCTCTCGCCAGTTGGCTCCCAATGCCCAGCTGCCAGGCCCCACTCAGGGCTCCTGCAGGAGGCCCCGCCCACCCCAGCACTGGCTCTGGGCCTGAGGCTGGATGCTCCCAGCCCCCTCGCCTCTCCTCCTCCACCCCTGCCCCACCTCCAGGCGGATGGTGCCCTCACTGGGCCTGGGTGGGCCTGTTGGCTTTAAGCTGTGCAGGAGGTAGGGGGTTGAGGGTCTGGCATCCCCACACACTGGCTGTGTGGCCTTGAATGCGGCCCTTTGCCACTCTGACCTCAAACAGGGAGGAGCAGTGTTACCAGCTAAAGCTCTTTCCTGCTTCCAGACCCTTTTCTCAGATTCCTCTGCTCATTTAGACCTGACCCCCAGCGCTCCCCGTTTAGAGAGATGATATGCCCTGTGAAGCCCACTCAGCTGGAGTGTAGCAGGGCAGAGGGTTAGAACCACATCATCTTCCAAGTCCTAGTCCCTTACAGCTTCTCCAGGGTAAGAAAAGGCACTGAGAACCACGGAGGTAGATGTGAGCACTGTTTTTATTCATTTATTCCCTCATTCAGTCAGCAAATGTTTATTCAGCCCAACTATGGCCTAGGCCATAAGACTGGAAAAGGTCGATTTTCATTCCAATCTCAAAAAGGCAATGCCAGAGAATATTCAAACTACTGTACAATTGCACTCATTTCACATGCTAGCAAGATAATGCTCAAAATCCCTCAAGCTAGGCTTCAGCAGTACGTGAACCAAGAACTTCCAGATATACAAGCTGGATTTAGAAGAGGCAGAAGAACTAGAGACCAAATTGCCAGCATCCATTGGATCATAGAAAAAGCAACGTAATTCTAAACAATATATCTACTTCTGTTTCATTGACTATGTTAAAGCCTTTAACTGTGTGGATCACAACAAACTGTGGAAAATTCTTAAAGAGATGGGAATGCCAGACCACCTTACCTACCTCCTGAGAAACCTGTGTGTGGGTCAAGAACAACAGTTAGAACCAAATATGGAACAATGGACTGGTTTAAATTTGGGAAAGGAGCACGTCAAGACTGTATGTTGTCACAACTTATATGCAGAGTACATCTTGCAAAATGTTGGACTGGATGAAGCACAAGCTGGAATCCAGATTGCTGGAAGAAATATTAATTACTTCAGATATGCAGGTGATACCACTCTAATAGCAGAAAGCAAAGAGGAATTAAAGAGACTCTTCATGAGGGTGAAAGAGGAGAGTGAAAAAGCTGGTTTAAAACTCAACATTCAAAAGCTAAGATCATGGTATCTGGTCCCATCACTTCATGGCAAATAGATGGAGGGAAAGAGGAAACAGTGACAGATTTTATCTTCTTGGGCTCCAAAATCACTGTAGACAGTGACTGCAGCCATGAAATTAAGAGACATTTGCTCCTTGGAAGAAAAGCTATGACAAACCTAGACAGCATATTAAAAAGCAGAGACATCACTTTGCCAACCAAAGTCCGTATGGTCAAAGCTGTGGTTTTTTCAGTAGTCACATATAGATGTGAGAGTTGTACATAAAGAAGGCTGAGCACTGAAGAACTAATGCTTTCAAACTGTGGTGCTGAAGAAGACTCTTGAGAGTCCCTTGGACAGCAAGGAGATCAAACCAGTTAATCCTAAAGGAAATCAACCCTGAATATTTACTGGTAGGACTGATGCTGAAGCTCCAATACTTTGGCCACCTGATGCAATGAGCCGACTCACTGGAAAAGATCATGATGCTGGGAAGGATTGAGGGCAGGAGGAGAAGAGGGTGACAGAGGATGAGTTGGTTGGATGGCATCACCAACTCCATAGACCTGAGTCTGGGCGATAGGTCAGGGAAGGTCAGGAAAGCCTGGCGTGCTGCAGTCCATGGGGTCACAAAGAGTGGAACACGACTTAGTGACTAAATAACAACAAAAATGGCTTAGGCGTGGGGGCAGGGATACAGCAGAGAAACGAGAGTCGAGGCCCCTGCCCTGAAGGGGCTCCTGACCATGGGGCAGGACAGACTGACATTAAAGCAAATGTTGATGGAATTATAAATCTCATGAGAATTTGGAGAAGAGGTAGAAGGTGCTGTGGGAGGAATGTGACCTCCCAGGGCAGGTGCGTCCTCCCTGAGATCGGTCAACCGACCTCAAGGAGAGGTATAACCAGAAAGGGACAACTGAGGGGCATTGGGAGAAAGGGTTCTAGGGAGGAGTGGCAGCCAGTGCAAAGGCCCTGAGGTGCAAAGTGCTTGATACCTGTCTGAGTCCTTGAAGGAAGGCCAGCATGGCTGCAGTGTAGGGAGGGCAGACACCACGAGGGGTGCCGCAGTGCAGCCTGGAGGGGCAATGAGGCTCATCTTGCGGGGCCTGGAGCCTGCACAGGGGAGGAGCTGTTCCTAGTGCTGGTCTTAGAGGCTGGTCTTGCCTCCTTTCTTTTCTGTTTTCCTTCCCATTCCCATCCTGACTGTGCAGCAGACCCCCACCNCACTCAGAAGCTTCTTAGAAATACAGGCTCTGAGGCCGCACTCCAGACCTCGTGAATTAGAATCTGCAACTTAACCACATCCCTGAGTAATTACTATGCACATTAAAGTATGAGAATCACTGTTCTAAGTCAGTCATTTTTAAACTTAAAAAGTTTTAATTAAAAGCTATAGGATCTTCCTCCCTCTCCAAAGTCTTACAGATGAAATACATAAGAGGGGAACCACCCATTCTGCACTTATTCATCACATGAAGGGGGGGGGGAGATCGTGGGGGCTAGGCCTGGGGCACGGGCTTTATTGAGATGGCATCAGAAGCGGGGAGGGAGAGACGCAATTCTGGTGGGAGACGGTGGGTGGTGCCTAACTGCCCAGGCCACTCATGACCAGGCGCCCCAGGAGCCCTTTCAGCTCTGACCTCCAGGCTTTGGATAAGTGGGCTTGAAGAAAGGACGCTTGACAGTCCACAGTCTAGCAATGCCTTCCCCGCTTGTCCCCATCTTGGTGTCCTACTCTGTTCCCTGCGAAATCCCTGAAAGGGTAGCTGCTGCTATTCTTAGCGTGACAGGATGGTGAGGAGAGAACATGCTGGTGCATTATTTATGCCTCTGAGTCAACAGGATTGCATTCAGGTCTCCCAGAACACGGCCCTCCCGGTAGCCTCCATCACTGCCTTCCCAGGACCCAGGACCCAGGGCCCCTCCCCCTCTGGCCGACCATCCTGCTCCATGCCTCCAGCTCCCACACTGGGCAGTGGGTCATGAAAGACAACGGCGAGCTGGGAATTAGAAAGAAGTTCGCGATCTCATCTCATTTCTCACCCATTCGGTGCATATTAACTGAGCATACGGCACGTGGTAGGCGTGGGTTCCTGCCTTCCAGGAGCTCACACTTAGCCTGCAAGTTAATGGTGCTTTGTCATCGCAAGAGCCTGTGTGCCAGGCCAGATGCTGCAGACTTCGCATGGAAGACCTTACCCTCCCAATCACCCGGCAGGATAGGAATTAGGAGACCCCTACACCGAGGAGGAAACTGAGGCTTAGCATATACCAGCTAGTGGCTGCCCAGCTGGGATCTCAACTCAGGTTGGCTGGAGCAGAAAGACCATTCCAGATCAAATGGTAGCACGAGGCATGGGGGCTTTGGGAAACCCCTGCACTACCTGTTGAGAAGGGCGTTTCAGCTGGAAGGAGATTAACTGGCTGAGGTTGTCCCATTGTCGGTGATTGGAGAAGCACCTGGGGTGGAAGGACTGTGCCTGCTGTGTACACAAGGCCCTCCGTGGGCTGGAATGCAACGCCTTATGGGATGAGGTGACAAGGTCCCAAGGTGGCACATCTCAGAGAAGCTGAGCCAAGGACCCTGGCTGGGAGCCAAAGACCTTCTGTGAGATTCCAGACTTTCTCTGCCTCAGTTTTCTGGTCTGTAAAATGGCATCGCAGTCTCTGCTCTACTTCTTTCTCTGCTGATGTGAAGCTGCTAGGAAAGCTATAAAAGTGTGTGCAGGTTAAACGATAATTACTACATAGAATTATTTATATAAATATATTTTCTTAAATCTATTTTCTGTTGACAGGGGGTCTATTTGCCAGACTCTGTTCCAAGCATTTTCCTATTTGTTAATTTACTTATAAACACATTTATAAAATCATGAGCTCTAGGGACTTCCCTGGTGGTCCAGTGATTAAGACTTCATATTTCCACTGAAGGGGGTTCAGGTTCAATCCCTGGTTGGGGAATTAAGATCCCTCATGCCACAGCCAAGATGTTTCTTTAATTAAAAAATAAGATAAAATCGTTAGCTCTAAAGCCCTTTGAGTCCCCAACCTGGAAGTGCTTCAGAACCCCTCGGGGAGACTGTTGGCGTGAATAGTCTGTGGTCCTGGCTCTGGGGCACAGCCCAGGAATCAGCATTTTGGACACATACACCCCCCCACCCCCCAAGAAATTCTGCAGCACCTGTAGGTTTCTGATCTGGGCCAGAGAGGTGAAGGNTTAAGCCCTTTGAGTCCCCAACCTGGAAGTGCTTCAGAACCCCTCGGGGAGACTGTTGGCATGAATAGTCTGTGGTCCTGGCTCTGGGGCACAGCCCAGGAATCAGCATTTTGGACACATACACCCCACCCCCACCCCAAGAAATTCTGCAGCACCTGTAGGTTTCTGATCTGGGCCAGAGAGGTGAAGGGACTTGCCTGAGGCTTCACAGTGAGTTGGAGACCAGATTGAGACTAAAACTGAGGCCTGAAGTTCCTGGTCTGGCCCTTTCCTCCTACTCATCAGCTGCCCCTGAGCATCTTAAAGGGATGAAGCCAGGGGTGCAGATGACTTTGATGAGCAATGATGCCAGAGCTGCTGGTACCGTTGACAAGTGTTGTGCTAGGCATTTTACATGGCTTTTCCATTTAATTGCTGAAGGGATAGAAAGGGGGACATTTTCCACAGCAACACGATCCCTTAGGACATTTGAGCATCATGTGGCCGATTTTAATGCTGACCTGGAAATGGAAAACCGTGACTGAGGTGCAGAGATGTGGAGAAGGGAATTTGAAACCACACATCAGGTCATGTGCCCTCCAAACAAGGGTGGTCTGGTGACTTGGTTACTGGAGACAGGGAGGGCTGGCAAGAGGGAGACACATGTGTCCGCCCACAAGGTGTGAGCCTGTTGTGTCTGTGTCTCCTGAGTGCCTGTGTGTCTCCACGTGCATACATGTGGCTGTTCTGTGTGCACACACTGGTGTGTACGTTCTGCCACCTCTGTGGGTGCACGTGTGTGTGTGGAGGAGGATATGCTGTTGCCGGCTAGGCTCTCGCCAGCATTAAGGAGGTACTGAGAACGTGAGTGTTGCGGGGTGTGTGTGTGCACACAAATAGTTGCAATGCAGGGGAGTCCCCGAGACCCTGCAGGGCAGAGGTAGAAAGGCCACTTGAGAAAATGTTTTCCTTATTCATGTCCCACCTCCACATTCGTGCACCATCCTCAAAGCTGCAGGGTGCAAACCTGCCTCCGGGCCTTAGCCCTAGCAGCTCCCTCTGCCTGGTCTCCCCCGACATGCACAAGCCTCACTCCCTCACCTTCTTTGCTGCTTCACTCAGACGTGACTCCCAGTGACGTCTACTTCGATTACCTTACGTACCTTTGCACGCCACTCTCCACCCCATGCCATCTGTGTATCTCCCTCCCCTGCTTTATTCTCCTCTATAGAATTTAACATGTGACTTAGTTGTACAGTTACTCATACGTTTATTATTTGGCTCCCCTGCTAGAATGCAAACAGGGATTTGTCTGTTTCTCTTCATAGCTATGAACAGTGCCTGACCCTTAGCTGGCGAGCAATAAATATATCAGTTGAATGAATGAGTTCATGCACCACCTGTACTTACTTGTTTCCTTTAAGTTGTCTAACTTTTGTTACTCAGATATCCACTTTTACCTCCCCCTAAGCAGTAATATACCTTTGATGTGCTTATTATACTCCTTTTCCAATACACGTGTGAAATTTGCATAACTAGTAAGATGTTGAGTGTCAGGGTACCACTTAAATCCTTTTGTTCCCACTCAAGATATGGAGGTACCACACTCTGGGGATCACTGCTTTCCCAGTGAAGGGGGTAACTTCACTTGGAATCAGAGAAGTCTGATGTCTTTGAAATGCATGGACAAAATGAAACTTAAACAGGATCAGGAACTAGTCCAACATCTCGTCCACACTGTGACGGAACAGACACTAGAACCAAATTTTCTGATCTCCAGCCTGCTTTCCTTTTGCAGTGTGAGGGACAAGGGGAGGATGGGGCTGGATGGTTCAGCCTCTCCTCTGGCTGGAGGGGAGCCAGGTATGCCCGGTAACTGGCGAATGGCATGGGAGGTGGGCCTTCTGCCCACTCAGGGCTGCGGGACTACAAACTGAGTGGCGAGAGCCTCAGCCACACCTTCCCTCCCAGGAGTCCTGGGTCCGGGGGCCACTCTCAGGGGGCCTGGGCACCCAAATCCAGCAAGAAACAGACCTGGGATTTAAACCTGATTCTCCCCTGCCACAGCATGCCAGCTAGAGGTTGCCACTAGAGCACTCTTGCTGAGAGGATGCTGGAGTGGGAGGGGTGTCAGGGGGAGGGAAAGGTTGCACTGTGCCTGACTGTTAACAGAAGAGGGAGACCAGACCCAGAGACAGCCGGAAGGGGGAAGGAGAAACACAGCAGCCTAGCCTGGGAAAATCATACAGAGGTAGGTTTGTGCAAAGGCTGAATTTAGATCCCCCTCAGGGACAGGAGAGCCTGGTGGGCTGCCGTCTATGCGGTCACAGAGTCGGACACGACTGAAGTGACTTAGCAGCAGGCTGAATTTAAGGCTGAATTTAAATCCCCCTCAGGTGTGTACAGTGTTTTATGCTATAGAAATAATTTCTGCATTTCATTTGCTCAGCAGTGACTCTGCAAAGCAGATATAATCATCTCTAGTTTCCTGATAAGGAAGCTGAGACCCAGAGGTGAAGTGACATACTAAAGGCAACCCTCACAGGATGCTCTGTTGAGCAGGACATGGGAAGGGAACGGGCTGCACCTCTGGCTGGATTTGGTAAAGGAGGGCTGTCTAAGGGAGGGCGGGCAGGCTGAATAGATACAGCAGTGAGAGGGTAGACCACTTAAGATTCCTAGCGCCTTCCTCAGCAGATATGAGTGAACTTGAGACCAAAAGTGAGTTGACAGGGCTAGGGGAGCTGCAGGCAGGTGAGCTGTGTATCCCAGGGCCTGCAGTGAGGATGCCTCCTAGGGAGAAGCAGCAGCATGCCCACCCTCATCCCCAGGATGGGCTCTGCTCTACAGGGCGGGCAGGGCAGCGAGCTGGGACTGCTGCGTGCTGGGGCCGTCATTATCATTCCTCCAGAGTTTTTTCTCCTCGTTATTTATTTTTCTGTGAGGAAGGAATGTGGGGAATTTACCACAGGGCGCTGGCCTTGCTTTCGGCAGTGCGGTGGCCTCCTGTATGAGAGGGAAGCAGCACAGACAGATGGCTAGGGAGGTGGAGGCGGAGGAGGGTCCCGGCTGAATCTGTGGCCCCAGCAGTGGAGCGGTTATGTAACCCACCCGGAGGCCCAGGGAAGATACCATGGTGCTTCTGGGCTCTGAGCATGGGCCTGCTCATGTACATAGCTCCCTGGAACTCAACCTGGACCATCCCAGTCATCATCAACCTCTGGGCAAGCCTAATGAGTGGGGTGTGTCCTCCTGTCAGTCAGAGATGCTTTTCTCTCCAGCTGTCTTGACTGGGGGTATGAGTAGAGGCAGGGTAGGGAAGTCAGATGGGGATTGTCTTGAGCTTTCCAGCCTCCACGAGGCTGCCCCATTGCTTGGAATGCTTCCACAACTCAATCTTTTCAGAAATAGGGCATATGCCACCTCCTCCAGGAAGGCTTCCCAGATAGCTTCATCCTCATTCATCTCTCTTTTAGGCTCTATGTTCTCCTGGCACTCAATGGAATATTTTGCCTCTTGGATCTAACACATTTGAGTTTCATCTCCCTTTTCACCCACAGGCTCCACTACCTCCCTCTTTCCTTTCCTTGCTTCCTCCAGAAACCACTCTCTAGATCTGGGATCTAGGGTCTCAAGGAATCTGAGTCCTAGACAAATCTAGAATTCATCTCCTGGCATGCCTGGTGGAGTAAAATGTGAGGTGGATTTGGATTGTGGGAGCCCTCCTGGGTGATGACCTCTGCTGAGTCTGGAGAGGATGGGAACAGCTCTGGCCACAGGCTGCCACAGAACCAAGAGGAAAGGCTATATCTGGGCTTTCCAGGTGGCATAAGTGGTAAAGAAGATGCAAGAGATGTGGGTTCAATCCCTGGGTTGGGAAGATCCCTTGGAAGAGAGCATGGCAACCCACTCCAGTATTCTTGCCTGGAGAATCCATGGACAGAGGAGCCTGGAGGGCTACAGTCCATGGGGTCACACAGAGCTGGACATGACTGAAGCAACTTGGTACACCGGGGCTGGGTGCTGGGGACCCTGAGATAGACTAGACCCCACTCTACTTGTGGGAGAGGCACGGGTTGGGGGAAGTTCTCTCTCCTCTGCCCTCGCACACCACTTTTTTGTCTCCTGGATCGTGTTTTCTCTGGAAGGGTAGGGTGTGGTAGTCCTTTCTGTTCACTCAAGGCTCCCTGAGCTGGGAAGATGGAGGCTGCTGCAAGGAGAGGGCTTGGGGGTGGGGGCAGGCCTGGCTCAGCTGGGCTCGACTGGGAGGGGAGCCTGGGTCTGAGCTTGGCCCCCTGGGAACCAACCCTTTCCAGTTTGCTGTGCATCTGGGACTGAGCCTGCCTCTACTAGGTAGTAGAGTAGGTGGAGGAAGGTGGTGGCTCCTGGCCTTCAGCAGAGGAGGACCGCACAGCATCAGCCAGCAGTGATCAGCGCCTGTGGCCTACAGGGTTAGCTGCTCACCAAGGCCTGTGCCAATCTGACCTGGGGGCCCTCGACTTGGCCCACCCATCCTGTGCTGCCTGATCCCAACCCCCTGCCAGCAGCAGATACAGGAGTTGGACCAGTCCCAGCCTCCTTCTCTTTGGGCCTTGGTTCCTTGGCTTTCTCAGTCTGTTTGTTTCCTCTAAACCCCCTCCTCTTGGAGGCCCCTGGGCCAGGTGGAGCAGGGCAGGAGCATTGATCTACAAGTCTGGATGGGTTGATGGGAACTTCTGGAGGAAGCAGCAATTGGGCTGGGCCTGGGACAGTAGGTGGGGAGAGTGTGATTTGTGGGCAGAGCTCTTCAGAAGGAGGGGCCTGGGTGTGGAATCAGTCAGACTCCCGGCTCCAGCTCCACTCTGCCTGTCCCTGGCTGGATGGGAAACCTGGGGTGAGTTTGCCGATTCTCTGGTCTTGTTTTTCTCATCCCTAAAACAGCTGTAAGGGGGCCTCCTTTATGAGTTGCCGTGAGGATTCAATGAGAGCACACATGCTACACCTCTGGCTTGGCAGCGTTTGGAGCAACTCACTTGACTATGGCATCCTCATTGACTCCATCATTTCTGCAAGCCCCCAGGAAAGGTGCGAGGGACAAGTCAGAAGCAGCTGAGACCCTTGCCCCTCGGCTCTTGCTCTCTCGGGGGAAATCAGACCCATACCCTGACTGCTGCAAAGCAAGGTGTTGGGAGGAGGCAGCATGGCCCGTGTGACGGGTCCTGGGCTGGGNTTTCTGCTCCGTGACCTTGGGCATTATCTCAGCCTTGGTTTTCTCATCACTAAAAAGTGAATCATAGGGGCTTCCCTGGTGGCTCAGTGGTAAAGAATCCGCCTGCCAGTGTAGGAGACACAGGTTTGATCCCTGATCTGGGAAGATCCCACATGCCGAGGAGCTACATGCACTACAACCACGGAGTCTGTGCTCTAGAGCCTGGGAGCCGCAGCTGCTGAGCCCAAATGCCGCAGCTAGAGAGTGGCCCCCACTCCCCACAACTAGAGAAAAGCTCACGTAGCAACAAAGATCCAGCACAGCCAAAAGTAAATAAATAAAATGTCTTTTTTTTTTTAAGTGGATGATGATGAATGATGGTAGTTTGTGCTTCATAGAATCGTTTTGGGAATTAAACAGGATAGTTTGTGTGGAGTCCACGTCTGGGTACACAATAAGAGCCCAATCGGTGTGCGCTATGATGGCTGCAGCTGTGTCATAAGAGCTGCTGGTGGGCCCAGGGATGTTTATCCTTACCGTGCCCTGTGGGATGGGACTTGTGGCTGAAGTCTCTGCAGGGCTGTAAGCTGGAAAAGGAAAGTTCTTTATCTGTGTGGCGGTGGGGGGCAGAGTCATGTCAAGAGGTGGGAGTTAATATAAGGAGTGACTTTGGAGCTGAAGAATGTTAATTAGTAGAAGGCGCGTCCTTAGGGTAGTGAGCACCCTGTCAGTTGAGTGTGTAAGGCTTAGACACTCAGGGACGTGGTTTCAGGGGTGCAGGAATTGTGTGGGGCAGTGGACACAGAGACAGCCATCACTGAGATTCTGAGGTTCTGTGACTTGGGGCAGCGATCCCCGCCTGCCGATCACTCTGGAATCCCCTGCTGTGTGCCCATTAGAGAGTCATACCCCCTCAGCACTATGATCTGTGGAATGAATCTCCTTTGCTAGAAGCAGCTCTGACCCCTTCCAGGGAGTCACGTGGGGTCACCAACTGCCAGCTCCATTCCAGGGAAGCGTGAGGCCTCTGTCCTGTCTACTTGGGCTGAAAGACAATGACCCCTCCCTGGCATCTGTGACCTCATTGTGGCCTCCAAACCCTAATGTCAATGCTTTTATTGCCTTCTTCTCAGTGAGGGAAACTGGCTCCGAGAGGAGCAGTCACTTGCTAAGGTCACACAGCTAGCAAATAGCGGAGCCTGGATTTGACCTGGGAGGTCTGGCTTCTAAGCAGAGCAGAGGAGAGGGACATCGCATGAGCTGAGCAACNAGGGAAACTGGCTCCGAGAGGAGCAGTCACTTGCTAAGGTCACACAGCTAGCAAATAGCGGAGCCTGGATTTGACCTGGGAGGTCTGGCTTCTAAGCAGAGCAGAGGAGAGGGACATCGCATGAGCTGAGCAACTCCTCCTGTGTGGCTGGCCGGCCCCTACCTAAGTTCCCCACCGGGAAGCAGCTCGGCTCAACCTTCAAAGCTCTCACCTTTTATCGATGGGGTGATCCAGGCAGGAGAGGAGCCCTACCACGAGCAAAACAGGCATCAGGGGCACACGGGGCAGGCTGTGCTATAGCTGCTCTGCACAGGTGGGCGCGGGTGTGTGTGGTGGGGAGCCAGGTGGCGATGGGAGGAGGGCAGGAGGAGGTTGGGGCCAGAGAGCCTGTGGCCCCTTGAATTGGCTGTTGGCAGTCACTGTGCTGTGCGTGGGCCTCCGCTGGTGTGAGCTCCACCTTGAGTCATCTCCAGACCTTGCTTTCTTCATCTATAAAGTGGGGGTGATGGTGAAAACGCTCCTTTGTAAGGGCCCTTCCAGCTCTGAGAGTCCATGAATTCTGAGCCTTGCTGGCAAGATGCCTAGGAAAACTGTCCCGGGAGACCCACTCAGCATGTACCGGCCAGTGCTAATGAGGGCAAGGTAGGAGGGAGGGCAAGGTCAGATTCCTCAAGAACTAATTAGCTTCCTCGGTGGGGAGGGGTGACAAAGGGAGCGATTTTCCCAGCCACCGACTGAGCTGCTAGCCCTGGCCACCGCCCGTGCCATCCATCTGTGCACAGGTCCATTTGCTCATGTGTCCATTCTTCATTCCTTACTCAATAAACACGGAGTGCACACTGACTGTGTGCCAGCGGGGTACTGGTGATAGAAAGAGGAATGGTAGCCTGTGGTGAATTCACAGATTAATAGGGCCTGACCCCACCCGATCCCTGACCTCAGGCCCCAGACAGAACCCTGACTTCCACCGACTCTGTCCCCTGTAATTTCCAAAAGGGGCGTCTGGGACAAGCAGGCAGCTTGAGCATGTGCTGTGGCCCGCATAGAACTCTTTCTGACTCCAGCCTTGCCACCCCTTTGCTGTGTGATCTTGGGTGAGTTACTTACAAGTCTCTGGACCTCATTTTCCATTTCTGTAAAATAGGGGTTTCTAGGGTTCTTGTGAGGATAAGATGAGGTAATGTGCTGTTCTAGTATAGTCACTGATATTAGCTCAATTTATTACTTTTATAACATTAAAGTGTGAGAATTTTTTAATGATTGTTTAAATGAAAATGGGAAGGAAATTTTCAAGGACTTATAAGAAACCATTAACGGTTGCTACCTGATTTGTGACGTGGAGCACTTGGAGGTAGCGGAGCTTTTTATCACCATATAATTTTTAATGTTTTCAAGTTTTTTTAGTCCATGTAAATGCATCACCTATTTTAAAAAGGGAAAGCATTAGTATTAACAGATGACTATACTCTGAGTTTGAAAGTATAAAGGGCCCTAAGAGATGCAGAGAAGATGTCCTGCCAGTTCATTCATGCAGATAGTAATGCTTACTGAGTGCTCACTTTTTGCCAGGCACTATTCTAAGGGCTAGGGTTAGGGGATGAACAAGTCAAGAAAGGTCATTTTCCCCTTAGAGCTTATGTTCTAGGTAGGGAGATGGATAATAGACAAGGAAACTTATAAAGAAGATAATACTGACTTGTGTTGAATGCTATGAAGAAAACAAAGAGATGAGTTAAGAAAGGGTAGGGCTGATTATAGAGGAAGACCCCCCACCTAGAGAGGTGAGTCCTGAGTGCTAAGAAGGAACATGGAATGCCCCCTGGGAAAAGATCATTCCAAGTAGAGGGAACTGCAAGTGCAAAGGCCCTGGGGCAGGAACAAACTGATCATTTTCAAAGACCAGAACGTCAGCCTGGGCAGAGCCCAGTGAGAGAGACGGGTGGCATAAGACGCGTCCAGGATGTAGTAGGGCCTTGACTGCTGGGGTGAGGTGTTCTTGCTGAGTCTGGGAAAGTGCCTTGTCAACAACCTTCAGGGGGAATCCAAGCAAGGGGTCGGTGAATACTGAAAGGATAATCCAGGAAGGTTTTACACGGGTGGTGGCATTTGAGTTGGGCCATGGTGGTTGGGTCAGGGATCTTTATGAGGAGAGGAGGTTCTAGGAAACAGTGAGTAAAGATCAAATTCCAGAGGGAAAGGTCACCGGTAGTTGGGGAGCACAGGTGACCATCTGTCTGTCTGTGTATCACTGTGGCTCCGCAATCCCATGTGCTAACTGGCCCTCTGTCTCCTCCCGCAGCGCTGGGCCGGAGTACTAGCCTCACTGAGAAGGATCTAAAAGAGGCCAAGGCGAGGAGCCAGCAGATCGCAGCCCAGCTGACCACCCCGCCTAGCTCCAACTCCCGCGGAGTCCAGCTCTTCAACAGGCGCCGGCAGAGGGTGAACGAGTTCACCTTGGAGAGCCACGGCCAGAGGGGACCGAAGTCTAGCCAGGAGCCTCTCAGAGTGCCCTCCGTCAGCCCCACAGGCCATGTCCCGGGGCTCCGCCTGAGTCCCACCTCGCTCCCTGAGCCAGGCCCTCCGAGAAACCCCGCCTGTCAGAGCGCTGACACAGGGGTCCCCAGTCACAGCATGGAGGGCTGCTCGGAGGAAGCCGGCCTGCTCCGGCACCTGGAGAAGATGGCCAGCGAGGAGGAGGAGGTACCACTGGTGGTTTATCTAAAGGAGAATGCAGCCCTGCTGACGGCCAACGGGCTCCACCTGTCCCAGAACAGAGAAGCCCAGCAGAGTCCCCCAACCCCGCCTCCGGAGGAGGTCCACAGCCCGGCTGCAGATGCTAACCAAAACCTTCCCTCAGCTGGCACCACGCTTGTCACGCCAGCTTCTAATGGCAACCACAACCTGCCAGCCACAGATGCCAATCAGAACCTACCGGCAGCCATCACCCCACAGAGCCTGCCGCTCTCCAGCGTCCAACAGAATTCTTCCGAGGTGCAGCTCCCTCCGAATGACGTGGTGCTGGATTTCAAACCCAGCACCCCGTGTGCTGGCGGGCAGCCCCAGGAGCCAGCCGCGGAGGTGAGATCCAGCACGCTCCTAATTGATAAGGTATCAGCTCCACCTACCACCACCAGCACCTTCTCTAGAGAAGTTACTTCCATCTCCAGCTCCAGGCCCCTGGGCCCAGATTTCATGTCAAGCTCCCTGCTCATCGATGTCCAGCTTGGAGCCCCAGTGGTGTCCACAGAGCAAGAGATGTCCGGGCGGACAACCGCCACCACGCCCACCAAACTATACAGCGAGGTCCACCTCACGCTGGCCAAGCCTCCACCTGTGGTCAATAGGACGGCCAGGCCCTTCGGGATCCAGGCACCGGGCAGCACCGGCCCGATGGAGCGAAGCCCCGTGGCAGAGAGACGGCACCGTGGGGGGAAGGCCCCCGTCCCCCAGTCCCCCCGGGTGGCAGACAGGAGCCCCCGGCCACAGAGACACGGGGCGTCCCACAGCCCCGTGCTGGAGAGGGGGCCCGCCTCGGAGAGACGCCCCCTGGGACACTTCACCCCACCACCGACCTATGCTGAGACCTTGTCCACAGCCCCCCTGACCTCCGGGGTTAGGTCTCCCCCATCTTACTCTGCCCTGTACCCCAGCTCTGACCCCAAGCCTTCTCATCTAAAGGGCCAGGCAGTCCCTGCCAGCAAGACGGGCATTTTGGAGGAATCGATGGCCCGCAGGGGCAGCCGGAAATCCATGTTCACCTTCGTGGAGAAGCCCAAGGTGACCCCGAATCCAGATCTGCTGGACCTGGTACAGACGGCTGATGAGAAGCGCAGGCAGAGGGACCAGGGGGAGGCGGGCCTGGAGGAGGAGCCCTTCGCCCTTGGGGCCGAGGCCTCCAACTTCCAGCAGGAGCCCGCACCCCGGGACAGGGCCAGCCCTGCCGACGCTGAGGAGACCGTCCCCGAGTGGGCCTCCTGCCTCAAGTCACCGCGCATCCAGGCCAAGCCGAAGCCCAAACCCAACCAGAACCTCTCGGAGGCCTCGGGGAAGGGGGCTGAGCTCTACGCTCGCCGCCAGTCCCGGATGGAGAAGTATGTCATCGAGGCTTCCGGCCACGCTGAGCTAGCCCGCTGCCCGTCACCCACCATGTCCCTGCCTTCATCCTGGAAGTACTCCACCAATGCGCCTGGTGGCACCTTCCGAGTGGCCTCCCGGAGCCCGGCTCGGACCCCACCTGCCTCGCTCTTCCATGGATACCTGCCCGAGAATGGGGTCCTGCGTCCAGAGCCCACCAAGCAGCCGCCCTACCAACTGCGGCCCTCCCTCTTCGTCCTCTCACCCATCAAGGAGCCTGCCAAGGCCTTGCCTAGAGCCGCCTCACCCGCCAAGCCCAGCTCCCTGGACCTGATGCCCAGCCTGCCCAAGGCGGCTCTCCCACCGTCACCCGCCCTGCCTCGGCCCTCCCGCTCCTACACCACCACCGGCCAGGACGGCCTCCAGCCCACCACAGTGAGCCCCTCCTACAGCAGTGATGTCTCGCCCGCGTCACCCTCCAGGGCGTGGTCTCCCCGAGCCAAGCAAGCCCCCAGGCCCTCCTTCTCCACCCGGAACGCGGGGATCGAGGCTCAGGTGTGGAAGCCATCCTTCTGCTTCAAGTAACGGACCCTGCAGGGACCCCACTGCCTGTCCCAGCCCCTGTCCGCGGACCGGACGGAGAGCAGGAAGTGGCACGGGGCTGAGTCAGGAGTACGGGGACTCAGGGCTGACGCTGCCACCAGCTAGGTTTGTGCCGTTTGGGCAAGTCACCTCCCCTCTCCGAGCTATCACTGCCCCTTCCCTCCCGCGAGGTGGCTGGACTCCACGTCTGAGAGATCTGAAGTCTGCTACCAGTGGGGAGAAGGGTCACAGGGAGAGGACCACTCGGCCGGCCCTAGTGAGACTGGGGGCTTCTTCACCTGGCCTCTGTGAGCTGTAGGGCTGCCAGCGTCTTGCTGAGGAAAGGCCTCGAGGGGCCCTAACAGGGACTTCCGCAGCACACAGAGCTTGCCCTTGCGGTGGGCCCGTCCAGCCCAGGGCCTGCTGCCCCAGGGGGCTGTTCTCGCCGTGGGCCTGGCTCCGGCCTCTTTCTGCCTGTTGCTGGATTCTCACCTGCACGGGTCTGTCTCTTCCACCTCTGCCTTCCGGACACTGTTTGCTCTCCACTGCTTCAGAGACCTCTGCCTCGGCCTCCACACTATCTCCTCTCCGGGGTTCTGCTGGATGAGGACTCAGCCCACCACTGCTGGCTGACGCTTTTCTTCCTGCCCCTCTGCTCAGCTGCCTTCACTCCCTCTTCGAACATCTGGCTCTGCTTTCTAGATCGCCTATGCAGTTCATCCCAGATCTCAGTCCCGGTTCCACCTGGTTGCCCTCACTGTTCTGGGGTGTGGGAGGTCCCCAGGGATCCCTGAGAGAAAGCCCAGGAGAAGGCTTTGCAGAGGTGGGTGTGCAGCTGGGAGAGAGGTTCCTAGAAATAGATCCATCGGCTATTTTGGTTTCACCTTCAGCCCAGATCTGCACGGCTGAAAGAAACCATCTACATGCCACAGAAAGGGGCCCCAAGGAGAGAGGGTAAGGAAATTAGGACAAAGGTGGGAAGGACAGATGGGAAGTAGATGTCTGTANTAGCCCTGGCCACCGCCCGTGCCATCCATCTGTGCACAGGTCCATTTGCTCATGTGTCCATTCTTCATTCCTTACTCAATAAACACGGAGTGCACACTGACTGTGTGCCAGCGGGGTACTGGTGATAGAAAGAGGAATGGTAGCCTGTGGTGAATTCACAGATTAATAGGGCCTGACCCCACCCGATCCCTGACCTCAGGCCCCAGACAGAACCCTGACTTCCACCGACTCTGTCCCCTGTAATTTCCAAAAGGGGCGTCTGGGACAAGCAGGCAGCTTGAGCATGTGCTGTGGCCCGCATAGAACTCTTTCTGACTCCAGCCTTGCCACCCCTTTGCTGTGTGATCTTGGGTGAGTTACTTACAAGTCTCTGGACCTCATTTTCCATTTCTGTAAAATAGGGGTTTCTAGGGTTCTTGTGAGGATAAGATGAGGTAATGTGCTGTTCTAGTATAGTCACTGATATTAGCTCAATTTATTACTTTTATAACATTAAAGTGTGAGAATTTTTTAATGATTGTTTAAATGAAAATGGGAAGGAAATTTTCAAGGACTTATAAGAAACCATTAACGGTTGCTACCTGATTTGTGACGTGGAGCACTTGGAGGTAGCGGAGCTTTTTATCACCATATAATTTTTAATGTTTTCAAGTTTTTTTAGTCCATGTAAATGCATCACCTATTTTAAAAAGGGAAAGCATTAGTATTAACAGATGACTATACTCTGAGTTTGAAAGTATAAAGGGCCCTAAGAGATGCAGAGAAGATGTCCTGCCAGTTCATTCATGCAGATAGTAATGCTTACTGAGTGCTCACTTTTTGCCAGGCACTATTCTAAGGGCTAGGGTTAGGGGATGAACAAGTCAAGAAAGGTCATTTTCCCCTTAGAGCTTATGTTCTAGGCAGGGAGATGGATAATAGACAAGGAAACTTATAAAGAAGATAATACTGACTTGTGTTGAATGCTATGAAGAAAACAAAGAGATGAGTTAGGAAAGGGTAGGGCTGATTATAGAGGAAGACCCCCCCCCAGAGAGGTGAGTCCTGAGTGCTAAGAAGGAACATGGAATGCCCCCTGGGAAAAGATCATTCCAAGTAGAGGGAACTGCAAGTGCAAAGGCCCTGGGGCAGGAACAAACTGGTCATTTTCAAAGACCAGAACGTCAGCCTGGGCAGAGCCCAGTGAGAGAGACGGGTGGCATAAGACGCGTCCAGGATGTAGTAGGGCCTTGACTGCTGGGGTGAGGTGTTCTTGCTGAGTCTGGGAAAGTGCCTTGTCAACAACCTTCAGGGGGATTCCAAGCAAGGGGTCGGTGAATACTGAAAGGATAATCCAGGAAGGTTTTACACGGGTAGTGGCATTTGAGTTGGGCCATGGTGGTTGGGTCAGGGATCTTTATGAGGAGAGGAGGTTCTAGGAAACAGTGAGTAAAGATCAAATTCCAGAGGGAAAGGTCACCGGTAGTTGGGGAGCACAGGTGACCATCTGTCTGTCTGTGTATCACTGTGGCTCCGCAATCCCATGTGCTAACTGGCCCTCTGTCTCCTCCCGCAGCGCTGGGCCGGAGTACTAGCCTCACTGAGAAGGATCTAAAAGAGGCCAAGGCGAGGAGCCAGCAGATCGCAGCCCAGCTGACCACCCCGCCTAGCTCCAACTCCCGCGGAGTCCAGCTCTTCAACAGGCGCCGGCAGAGGGTGAACGAGTTCACCTTGGAGAGCCACGGCCAGAGGGGACCGAAGTCTAGCCAGGAGCCTCTCAGAGTGCCCTCCGTCAGCCCCACAGGCCATGTCCCGGGGCTCCGCCTGAGTCCCACCTCGCTCCCTGAGCCAGGCCCTCCGAGAAACCCCGCCTGTCAGAGCGCTGACACAGGGGTCCCCAGTCACAGCATGGAGGGCTGCTCGGAGGAAGCCGGCCTGCTCCGGCACCTGGAGAAGATGGCCAGCGAGGAGGAGGAGGTACCACTGGTGGTTTATCTAAAGGAGAATGCAGCCCTGCTGACGGCCAACGGGCTCCACCTGTCCCAGAACAGAGAAGCCCAGCAGAGTCCCCCAACCCCGCCTCCGGAGGAGGTCCACAGCCCGGCTGCAGATGCTAACCAAAACCTTCCCTCAGCTGGCACCACGCTTGTCACGCCAGCTTCTAATGGCAACCACAACCTGCCAGCCACAGATGCCAATCAGAACCTACCGGCAGCCATCACCCCACAGAGCCTGCCGCTCTCCAGCGTCCAACAGAATTCTTCCGAGGTGCAGCTCCCTCCGAATGACGTGGTGCTGGATTTCAAACCCAGCACCCCGTGTGCTGGCGGGCAGCCCCAGGAGCCAGCCGCGGAGGTGAGATCCAGCACGCTCCTAATTGATAAGGTATCAGCTCCACCTACCACCACCAGCACCTTCTCTAGAGAAGTTACTTCCATCTCCAGCTCCAGGCCCCTGGGCCCAGATTTCATGTCAAGCTCCCTGCTCATCGATGTCCAGCTTGGAGCCCCAGTGGTGTCCACAGAGCAAGAGATGTCCGGGCGGACAACCGCCACCACGCCCACCAAACTGTACAGCGAGGTCCACCTCACGCTGGCCAAGCCTCCACCTGTGGTCAATAGGACGGCCAGGCCCTTCGGGATCCAGGCACCGGGCAGCACCGGCCCGATGGAGCGAAGCCCCGTGGCAGAGAGACGGCACCGTGGGGGGAAGGCCCCCGTCCCCCAGTCCCCCCGGGTGGCAGACAGGAGCCCCCGGCCACAGAGACACGGGGCGTCCCACAGCCCCGTGCTGGAGAGGGGGCCCGCCTCGGAGAGACGCCCCCTGGGACACTTCACCCCACCACCGACCTATGCTGAGACCTTGTCCACAGCCCCCCTGACCTCCGGGGTTAGGTCTCCCCCATCTTACTCTGCCCTGTACCCCAGCTCTGACCCCAAGCCTTCTCATCTAAAGGGCCAGGCAGTCCCTGCCAGCAAGACGGGCATTTTGGAGGAATCGATGGCCCGCAGGGGCAGCCGGAAATCCATGTTCACCTTCGTGGAGAAGCCCAAGGTGACCCCGAATCCAGATCTGCTGGACCTGGTACAGACGGCTGATGAGAAGCGCAGGCAGAGGGACCAGGGGGAGGCGGGCCTGGAGGAGGAGCCCTTCGCCCTTGGGGCCGAGGCCTCCAACTTCCAGCAGGAGCCCGCACCCCGGGACAGGGCCAGCCCTGCCGACGCTGAGGAGACCGTCCCCGAGTGGGCCTCCTGCCTCAAGTCACCGCGCATCCAGGCCAAGCCGAAGCCCAAACCCAACCAGAACCTCTCGGAGGCCTCGGGGAAGGGGGCTGAGCTCTACGCTCGCCGCCAGTCCCGGATGGAGAAGTATGTCATCGAGGCTTCCGGCCACGCTGAGCTAGCCCGCTGCCCGTCACCCACCATGTCCCTGCCTTCATCCTGGAAGTACTCCACCAATGCGCCTGGTGGCACCTTCCGAGTGGCCTCCCGGAGCCCGGCTCGGACCCCACCTGCCTCGCTCTTCCATGGATACCTGCCCGAGAATGGGGTCCTGCGTCCAGAGCCCACCAAGCAGCCGCCCTACCAACTGCGGCCCTCCCTCTTCGTCCTCTCACCCATCAAGGAGCCTGCCAAGGCCTTGCCTAGAGCCGCCTCACCCGCCAAGCCCAGCTCCCTGGACCTGATGCCCAGCCTGCCCAAGGCGGCTCTCCCACCGTCACCCGCCCTGCCTCGGCCCTCCCGCTCCTACACCACCACCGGCCAGGACGGCCTCCAGCCCACCACAGTGAGCCCCTCCTACAGCAGTGATGTCTCGCCCGTGTCACCCTCCAGGGCGTGGTCTCCCCGAGCCAAGCAAGCCCCCAGGCCCTCCTTCTCCACCCGGAACGCGGGGATCGAGGCTCAGGTGTGGAAGCCATCCTTCTGCTTCAAGTAACGGACCCTGCAGGGACCCCACTGCCTGTCCCAGCCCCTGTCCGCGGACCGGACGGAGAGCAGGAAGTGGCACGGGGCTGAGTCAGGAGTACGGGGACTCAGGGCTGACGCTGCCACCAGCTAGGTTTGTGCCGTTTGGGCAAGTCACCTCCCCTCTCCGAGCTATCACTGCCCCTTCCCTCCCGCGAGGTGGCTGGACTCCACGTCTGAGAGATCTGAAGTCTGCTACCAGTGGGGAGAAGGGTCACAGGGAGAGGACCACTCGGCCGGCCCTAGTGAGACTGGGGGCTTCTTCACCTGGCCTCTGTGAGCTGTAGGGCTGCCAGCGTCTTGCTGAGGAAAGGCCTCGAGGGGCCCTAACAGGGACTTCTGCAGCACACAGAGCTTGCCCTTGCGGTGGGCCCGTCCAGCCCAGGGCCTGCTGCCCCAGGGGGCTGTTCTCGCCGTGGGCCTGGCTCCGGCCTCTTTCTGCCTGTTGCTGGATTCTCACCTGCACGGGTCTGTCTCTTCCACCTCTGCCTTCCGGACACTGTTTGCTCTCCACTGCTTCAGAGACCTCTGCCTCGGCCTCCACACTATCTCCTCTCCGGGGTTCTGCTGGATGAGGACTCAGCCCACCACTGCTGGCTGACGCTTTTCTTCCTGCCCCTCTGCTCAGCTGCCTTCACTCCCTCTTCGAACATCTGGCTCTGCTTTCTAGATCGCCTATGCAGTTCATCCCAGATCTCAGTCCCGGTTCCACCTGGTTGCCCTCACTGTTCTGGGGTGTGGGAGGTCCCCAGGGATCCCTGAGAGAAAGCCCAGGAGAAGGCTTTGCAGAGGTGGGTGTGCAGCTGGGAGAGAGGTTCCTAGAAATAGATCCATCGGCTATTTTGGTTTCACCTTCAGCCCAGATCTGCACGGCTGAAAGAAACCATCTACATGCCACAGAAAGGGGCCCCAAGGAGAGAGGGTAAGGAAATTAGGACAAAGGTGGGAAGGACAGATGGGAAGTAGATGTCTGTAAGGGCATCCGAGGAGGGTGTGGCTGGGGAGGCCAGGAAATCAGAAGTTTAGGCTCAGGTTCAGGATTGCCTGGAGNTCTACATGCCACAGAAAGGGGCCCCAAGGAGAGAGGGTGAGGAAATTAGGACAAAGGTGGGAAGGACAGATGGGAAGTAGATGTCTGTAAGGGCATCCGAGGAGGGTGTGGCTGGGGAGGCCAGGAAATCAGAAGTTTAGGCTCAGGTTCAGGATTGCCTGGAGACAGACTGTGGGAGCACAGCAAGGACTAGGGCAGGAGCACGGCAGCCCAGGGAGGGGACAGAGGAGACCCTGCAGTCTGGAGGAAAAGGCTGGGACTTAGGAGATCTGGATTCTAAAACATGGCCTCCGTGTGTATCTTTGGGTCTCGGTTTCCCCCTTCATACTGTGAGGGTTTTGAGTCAGGTAGCCTGAGATCCTTCCCATCTCTGACACCTTTGATGTGATGCAGCCCCCCAAAACCACGTTTTGTGGGGGCGAGAGAATATAGACGCAAGAGGCAGAATTCAGATGGAAGCCTCCCAAGACCGGGGGCTGAGCACCACCCACCCTCTCTTTCCTAGCCCTATTTCTGGGCTCCCCAGCGGATCAAGGGGTGGTGGAGGCGGTGCCTGCGCTGGGCTGAGCCTGCAGTTTTCGTGAGCTCTCGGCTCATCTCCATGGGAACCGGGGGTGCCTTCCCAGTGAGTTCATTCTACCCGGAACGTGGGGGCATGCGTGGGGGAGTCAGGAGTGAGCTCAGCTCCTTCATGCCANGTGCCTGCGCTGGGCTGAGCCTGCAGTTTTCGTGAGCTCTCGGCTCATCTCCATGGGAACCGGGGGTGCCTTCCCAGTGAGTTCATTCTACCCGGAACGTGGGGGCATGCGTGGGGGAGTCAGGAGTGAGCTCAGCTCCTTCATGCCAAGCCCCTCCCAGGACCGAGTGAAGGCCATGCTCCAGATCCCTGCTCCCTTCGACCCCCGAGGGCCAGCAATGGAAGAGCCCACCTTCCATCCTGCAGTTCCTTCGGCCAGGCTGTCTGAGCTCTGCCCTCAACTTTGTTTTCTCTCCTGTTTTCAATACACTCTGCCTCAAGTCTGCCTCGCTTCTTCTTTTCTTCCACGCTCACTGGCTGGTGGTCTGGGCCCTCTCCCTCCTGCCCGATTCTGGCCGGGGAAGTGGGGTGGGACTGTCCGTTTGCTGTGTGTGAGCCTGTGGTGAGAGTCCACATGCTGCCTGTGTCTGCTGAGTGTCTGGATCTGCTGTGGGTACAGATGTGTGCTAGCGTGGAAGTGAGGGCTGCCTTCTCTCTTCCCCAGGTCAGCACTCAGGGAACCGCAATCCCTTGGAAGACACGCTCTGTTTTCTCCTTCCTTTGGAGTTTGGCCAAAAAGTCTGTAGATGGGAAAAACCCATGCCCCTTATGGTCCAGATTTATTTGAATTCTTTATAAGTGCCTTTAGCCAGAGCATGGACACTTTTTTTCCCCCTTAGTTTCCCTCAGCATCCCACTCTCCCATTATCTAAATCTGGGAGCTTCCCAGTCATCACTGCATACAATAAGTTTCTTCTCCTCATGGAGCCAAACAAACTGCCATCAGGAGCCAGAAAAAATGGGTTCCAGCCTCACATCTGCACCTGACTCCTGGTGTGACCCCCTAGGCCCCAGGCTCCCCTTCCACACAAGGAGAGGATTACAGAAGCTGTGGGCTAGCTGGCTGTCTTTGGTCTCTGATAGTCCTCTTTGCTCCACTCACGCCCACCTCACACACATGCCCTGCGTTGGGGCTGGTGCTGGGTTAAGTGGGTGCTCCTTTCTGAATTTTCACCCATGTGCATTTCCAGGAAGCTCTGAGGTATATGATGAATTGAGATCTTTTTCAGAAAGTGAATAATTCTGATTCCCTGCAGCATTTTTGTATTATGCACTCCTCCCACCCAGGGTGCACATGAACTCGGGGACATACACACACACACACACACAATCAGTACCCAGACAGGGCAGTTCTGACGAGGTCGGGCCTTGGCCCAATGCCAAAAGATGAGAAGTGGCTCGCCACTGCCCCCAACATTCCAACCCACACATTCTGAGAAGTAAGTTCTGTTACTCCTTCCACTTACTGGCCCTAGCCTTTCCCTTGAAGCAACCAAAGGCAAAGGCAGTCCTCAGAGATGTCAGACAGTTATCATAGCTTCTCCTGCCTCAGCCTGCTCTTCTCCTGGCTGAAAGCCCTGGTTCCTCTGCCTTAGAGCTTGTTGATAGGCTTGGATCATGAACTCTTGGCCCCACTTCCCACAGCCCAGCTGATTGAAAGATTCCCAAGATAGCTCACAGATAGCAGCTCGCCCTGTTTCTGGCTCATATATACACAACTGTGACTCTGGAGTAAAAGGGGTGGAGCCCATGCTGAGCTTTAACTTTCCTACTTGATGATTGGAGGCTTGGATGTCACCAGGAGGCCCCTAACATCACCAATCCCATGAAAACTCTCTAGACTGTGAGACATTCCTCTTTAGGTTAAAAGTCTCCATTTCTGAGTCTGGGCCCATCTAGTAGCTGCTGCATTGTTTGGAGAAGACAAATAATTTATCACTTCTTTTTGATTGAGAGAAATGAGATTCTGACTAGATGAGAGGTTGACTGGTTAGGCTGTGAAAGTTTACTGATTGATTGAGAGAATGGAGCTTATGAGTGGTTCTAGATTTTGATTGGGTAGGGGACATTGAACAGACCAGCTAGTTCTGCACTCAGAGATGACTGCTGGTTAATTTGGATTGGATTGCAGACTGATTGGACTGACTTTTGCTAGAATCTGATTGGCTAAACAGATGGATGGTTTAGTACAGTAGTCCTCAACCTTCTTGATACTAAGGACTGGTTTTGTGGTTGACAATTTTTCCAACAGGTGGGAAGGGGTGAGAGTGGGATATGGCTTTGGGATGATTCAAGGGCAGTAGGGTTCATGCTCTTATGAGAATCTAATGCTTCTGCTGATCTGACAGGAGGGAGATCTCAGGGGGTAATTAGAGCAATGGGGGACAGGGGGTGACTGTAAATACAGATGAGGCTGGTTCTCTGGCCACTCATCTGCTGTGTGGCCTAGTTCCTAACAGGCCACAGACCAGTACCAGTCCATGACTCGGAGGTCTGGGACCCCTAATTTAGCAGATACATGCTGGACATGGGTCCCCAAGATCTGTACTCTCAAACCAGTTCAAACTACTTAAGGCTGCCTGCAGCCTTCAAGCAGCAGTCAGTCACACACACATTTCCTGGTGGGGCAGAACATACCAGATAGCTATTTACACCTCTGAACTTCATTTTCGTCGCTGTAAAATGGCTTGTGATAACACTGGCTACCTCACCAGGCTGTTGTGAGGATCTGATGAGAGAGGAAGGATGAGAACAAACTTTGTAGACTGAAAAGTCCCTAAGGAGGTAGGAAGCAGGTATGATTGTGCAGAGCAGACCAGCGCTTTATAACTTCAAAGAGGGCCACCAACTTGGCCTCACCAAATCCACTCTCCCCTACCCCATGCTGGCAAGAGTTCCAGGGAAGGGAGCAGAGACCCAACTTCCTTTTATGTTTTATCTGTCAGCAGGAACGTACATGATCAAGGATCCAAGGAGCTACTAGGAGGTGACCATGCCAGCACAACAGGGGGGTTGGGACTGAGAAGGCCTTTCCCTAAGTCCAGTCTTAGTAATAATGATCGATATGTTTGGTCTTAATTTTTTTAATAGATAGTATATCCATATGGTTCAAAACCTTAAACTTATATAAAAAGTAATACATTAAAAGTCTTATTTCCACCCTTGTGACTGTGTACCCTGCCCAGTTCACCCTACTTCTCAACAGAGATCCACTCTGGTTAGTTTCATGTATATCCTTTCAGTGTGTCTTTATGGTAACTAACATCTGTTTCACACTTAACCTCTTCTGGCAAATCTTCTCATACTGTGATATTCTTTTACATAAGTTATCTCATTTACTGCTCACAACAACCCTCTAGGGTACAGGCTGACATTATACTCCCATTTCACAGAGGAGGAAACTGAAGCCCAGAGGCTTCCAGCTGCTTCTGTTGCTGAAGCAATTTGACGAAGTTCATTCATTAAACAAAGGGGTCTATCTCCAAAGTGAGCGACCTTAAACCACTCGGCTCTCTGACGCACAGGGTCAAGCAGCAAGGGCTCTTTCAAGCTTCTGAAAGATGAAAGTTGGGGCACCTGCATTTTACTGCAGGTACTACTAACTTAAGTCCAAAACCCCGGTATAGAGGAGCCCAGCACTAACACCTGCCCCCCAACCTCTCTGCTCTCTCCCCAGGACCGCCGGGAGAGCCTGCCCACCTCCCCGCCCTGGACGCCCGGCGCATCCCGGCCCCCCAGCAGTCTGGATGGCTGGGTGAGCCCGGGGCCTTGGGAGCCGGGCCGTGGGAGCAGCATGTGCAGCCCCCCGCCGCTGCCACCGCCGCCGCCCATGTCCCCCTCATGGAGCGAGCGCTCCGTATCCCCGCTGCGATCTGAGACGGAAGCACGGCCCCCAAGCCGCCAGCTGCAGGCGCTTCTGGCTCGAAACATCATCAACGCGGCCCGGCGCAAGAGCGCCTCCCCGCGGCCAGCGGGCGCCGAGAGCCTCCGGCCCTTCTCCCCACCCAGGGCGCCGCCGCCGCCGCCGCCGCCGCCGCCGCGCATGCGCTCGCCGCAGCCTGCCCCTGCGGGTCCAGCCGCGGCCCCCGGGGCCACGTTCACTCCCATCCCCCGGAGCCCGTTGCCTGCACCACCTAGGCCCTTTCCCTACCGCCGCTCGCCCACGGACTCCGATGTGTCCCTCGACTCCGAGGACTCCGGGGCTAAATCACCCGGCATCCTCGGATACAACATCTGTCCCCGCGGGTGGAACGGCAGCCTGAGGCTCAAGCGTGGCAGCCTCCCCACCGAGGCCTCCTGCACCACCTAAGCCTTTCCCGCCCGCACCCCATCCCTGACCTGGGAGGGCCGAGCGGGGAAAAGTGTCATCGGGCTTGGGAGATCCCAGCACCATGTCCCCAAGGGGTCTGGCTACTTTGATAGCCCCAGAGATCAGGGGTCAGCGGGAGCGAGCTCTGGGCTTGGGATGATGATCCAACTTTGGGTTCTAGCCCTTGCTCTATCATTCAGTCATTGTGGAAAGACCTTTCCAATGCTCCTCAGCTTTCCCATCTGTTTAACAGAGCTTTGGCCAAGGCAATCTCAAACCTCTAAATTCCCCCTTCTATTAGTACACACAAAGCAGCGCGTTGTATGTATGGCCCCCTAAACTTGCTGCACTGCAGGATTCCATACTCCGCTCCCACCATTCTGGCTCTGATCTCTAGAGTCCGGCAAATGAGGGGGTGTATTCCGAGGATCCTATGCCTGAGTTGCCTGTCCAAGTCCTGGCTTGACCATCCGCCTCCCTGGCACCAAGTCCCATGGAGCAGCTGTTTTCCATCTCTTCCCAGACAGGCTCTATTTTTACCATGATGACCTTTAGAGAGGGTCTCCCAGGCCAGCTCAAGGTGTCCGGCTGGCCTCTCTGGAGAGAGGCAGCAGGAAGATTCCTCCTCTCAGATCCCTCTCATGTTTTCTCCATCCCAGTTCAGACTGCCTGGGACATCTGTAGCCAGAGAAGAGAGTTGTAAGGCGATATTTCCCCCAGGCTCAGGAACTGGGCCTCCAGGAATGCTATAGGTGTCTGCAACTCATCTGTCTCTTCTGAGCCCTTTCATGGCAGACTCTGGGCTCAGAGCTGAGCTAGAGAGAAAACAGTTTGACCTGGAGCTATCTGTTATCCTCTGGCTTTACTTGATAGCCCTGAGTTTGAGGTTGCCCACTTGGAAAGAGGGAGGCAGAGTTGTTATGGGCAGTATGCAAGCCATTGCAAAGATGCATAGAGGAGATTCTGGTAGGAAATGAATTGGCTCAGACGACCTCTGAGCGCTCTTCCAGTCCTGAAATGCTTTCCATAGTATTAGGAAGGAAGGGAGAGTAAGTAGTACTGGAGGAATGGCCGGGCAGATGAGTTTGGGTAGGTGAGCGAGGGGTTAGACCAGAGTCTGCCTGTGTTTCTGGTTCCTTAGGAATTACCCCCACTCTTCAGTGTCAGGCTCAGCATCTGTATTGTGCCCAGATGAGTAGGCGCTGTCCTGCCTCAGCTCTTTCCTATCACACTCTGGGCTAGCCAGAGTCTGGTGCCCAGTCACACTGGGGAGCCTGGCTGCAGGCCCTAGCCTGTCCCTTAAGCGGTAGTGACTCTGGTTGGGAAGCCCAGAAGGGACACAGGGAGGAATGTGCCACAGTCCTACAGTTTCCAGAGCTGGCTGGTGGTGCCCTCTAGAGGTTTAAAATATCAGTTTCAGGATCCTGGGGGTGGGGGTGGGGGCTGGAACTGGCCGAGGATCAGAGGTATGTGTGTAAGTGAAAGGATACCAGGATGTTGCTAAAGGTGAGGGACAGAGGGTGATTTTGGGGGGCTAGGGGTAGGCTTACCCCACCCCTCAGGTTGATATTAGACCTGGAACCCCTTAGTGAGGCTAGGGCAATGGGGTCAGGATGGGAGAGAGAATCAGGGTGAGGTGATTTGGAATAAAGGCCTGATCCCAGAGGATTCCTCAGGCCTAAAGATTGGGAACATAGGCTCTGGTTGGAGGAAGCTGAGAGGGTGCTCCAGCTTGTCAGTGATGAGTGATCACATTACTGAAGTCCCTTCCTGCTTCAGGGACCCTTGTAGCATGGGAGGCTGGGGATAAGGGCTTTTTTCAGAGAAAAGACACCATCAGGTTAGGGTTAATGCAATGGCACAGAAAAAGCCACTTCTACCTGCATTTCCCACAAAGAGCCAGCAGGAGGCAGCCTCAGGAAGCTGCGGTTCTGTCTGGCTGTTCTCTCCCTGTCGCCGCCTTCTGCCCTAGTCCTCTTCTCTAACCCACTAGAAATGGCCTGGTCCTGCCTTTTGCCTCCTGTAGAGTTCAACTCTGGCCCTCAATAAATGCTTCTTGCATTCTTCTGTCCCTTGTGTCATTTTCATAGAGCTATGTCTAAAGCTCTTATCTTTCCCCAGCCACAAACAGCCCATGGGGTGTGGGTTGGATGAGAATGTTTGATACCCAAGGGATGGGCGCTTGGAAAGTAGCAACCCTGAGGCGAGATGGGGAACAAAGGTAACACTCTGGGCCACAGACGAAGTCCCTGGGTTGAAGTTCTGGTCTTATCACCTACTAGCTGGGTGACCCTGGGAACCCACTCCTTCTCCAGGCCCCAGCATCCCTATCTGTATAATGAACGAGTGGGGTGAGGGGATGTCTCAAGGTGGTATTGCCTGGGCCCTGACCACGAGACACTGTCACTGCAGCAGTCAGGGCCAGGCTGCATCAGGGCCCAGCACTCTAGGGCTGGTTCCTGATGACGGGCTCAGGCAGGAGGAGGAGCTCCTACAAGAGGTAACATCAGAGTCCAGGCAGCCCTAGAGAGCTCAGGACCCACACCATTAGCAGTGCTCCTCTTCTGATGGGGGCGTCGTTTGCCCAGAGAAGGGGATCATGGCTCTACTCACAGGTGAGGCCAAGCCTGCCCTAGATCATCCCTCACCTTCCTCTAGCAGAGACAGANGAACTGACTCATTTGAAAAGACCCTGATGCTGGGAAAGATCAAAGGCAGGAGGAGAAGGGGATGACAGAGAATGAGATGATTGGATGGTATCACCGACTCAGTGGACATGAATTTGAGTAAACTTTGGGAATTGGTGATGGGCAGGGAAACCTAGCATGTTGCAGTTCATGGGCTCACAAAGAGTAGGACACAACTGAGCGACTGAACTGAATTGAACTGAAGATGAATTGTCAAAACAGATGAAATAAAAACTTGTAAATGAAGGCAGGTATTTGTTGCTATTGTTTAGTTACTAAGTCATGACTGACTCTTTTATTACTCCATGGACTCTAGCCCTCCAGGCTCCTCTGTCCATGGGATTTCCCAGGCAAGAATACTGGAGTGAATTGCCAGGGTCAATTCCAGGCTGCCCTGCCTATCACCAATTCCCAGAATTTACTCAAACTCATGTTCACTGAGTCAGTGATGCCATCCAATCATCTCATCCTCTGTCATCCCCTTCTTCTCCTGCCTTTAATCTTTCCCAGCATCAGGGTCTTTTCCTTCTCCAAGGTATTTTCCTGACCCAGCAATTGAACTCGCATCTTCTAAATTTTCAGGCAGATCCGTTTCCACTGAACACCTGGGAAGCCCAAAAGCAGGTATAGAAAGGCATAATTTTTCAGGAGCAGTTGATTGAATGCTCTGCTTAGGAGATAGGGCTTTATTCTTTCATCCTATGGACTTTGCAATTATGTGAATAANAAAAAAAAAAAAGCAGATCAGAAAGGAAGAAATGAAACTATCATTATCGGAGGTGACATGATTGTTTACATAGAAAATCCCAAAGAATCTACAAAAAATTCCTAAACTAATAGGTAAGTTCAGCAAGATCATAGGACACAAGATAAATCTAGAAAGAGCAAATAAACACATGGACACTGAAGTTAGAAATATAATTCCATTTATAACCACTCAAAGAAAAAAAGAGAAATATGTGTTAATCTAACAAAACATGTAGAGAACTTGTAGCTAAAAGTTATAAAATGATGATGAAAGAAATAAAAAATCTAAATAAATGGAGAGACATACTGTGCTCATGGATTGGAAGACTCAACCTAGTAAAGATATCAATTCTCCCCAAATTTATATATAGGTATAATGCAATTCCTGTCAAGATCCCAGCAAGATTTTTTGGTGGATATATACAAGATTGTTCTAAAATTTGTATGGAATGACAAAGAAACTAGAATAGCTAGAATAATCTTGAAAAACAAAAATTTATCAAATTTCAAGATTTATTATTGATATATAATGATAGTAATCAAGACGGTGGTATTGGCAGAGAAATAGATACATATGTAAGTAGAACAGAGAACCCAGAAATAGACTCATACAAATACAGCCGGCTGATTTTTTTAAGTTTTTCAGCATTATATTTATTTATTTATTTGGCTGCATTGGGTCTTAATTGCAGCACATGTGATCTTCGTTGCATCATGTGGTGAAAAGTGAAGTCGCTCAGTCGTGTCCAACTCTTTGCGACCCATGGACTGTAGCCCACCAAGTTCCTCTGTCCAGGGGATTATATTCCCTGGGAATTTAAAATGGTTCAGCTGTTCTGGAAAACACTTAATCAGTTCTTTAAAAACTGGACATTCAACTGTGGTATGACCCAGTGGTCTCACTCTTGGGCATTTTCCCTGAAGAGTAAAGATTTATGTTCACACAAAATCCTGTATACAAATGTTTGTAGCAGCTTTATTTGTCATATCCAAGAACTGGAAGCAACCCAGGTACCTGTCAATGTGTTAGTGGTTAAATAAACTGTGGTACCATAAAATACTACTAAATATAAAATACATAAAAATATGTAAAATATCATAAAATACTACTCAGCCACAACAACTGCAAAAATAAACTATTACTGATGCAGGTAACAACCTGGATGAATATCCAGATAATTATGCTGAGTGAAAAAAGTGAATCTCAAAAGATTATATACTGCCTGACTGCATTTATATAAAACTCTTGAAAAAGTTATAGAAATAGAGATTTCTATACCAAGAGGTATTGGTGATCTTTGTGGTGATAGAAATGTTCTGTATCTTGACTGTATCAGTGTCACTATCTGCTTGCAATATTTTACTATAGTTTTACAAGATTTTAGGAGAAACTGGGTAAAGGGCACATGGCATCTCAGACTTCCCTGGTGGTCCAGTGGTTAAGACTCTGCTTGCCTGGGGAATTAAGATCCTTCCTGCTGCACAACATGGCCGAAAAAAGGCAAATCTATATATATATCTCAAAATTTTAAAGTTTAAACAAAAAAAGCAACAAAATGATAAAACTTATGATATTTAAGGTAGGGAGGTGGATGGAATAGGGATGAACTTGAAAGTAAATGAAAGGGATTGTCAGTGCTTTGGTTTTTGGATTAGATGATGGGTTTAGAGGTGTTTGCTATATTATTAGGGTCTTCTCTGATGGCTCAGTGGTAAAGATTCTGCCTGTCTGAAAGATTTCCTGGAGGAGGGCATGGCAACCCACTCCAGTATTCTTCCCTGGAGAATTTCATGGACAGAGAAGCCTGGTGGGCTACAGTCCNTATTATTAGGGTCTTCTCTGATGGCTCAGTGGTAAAGATTCTGCCTGTCTGAAAGATTTCCTGGAGGAGGGCATGGCAACCCACTCCAGTATTCTTCCCTGGAGAATTTCATGGACAGAGAAGCCTGGTGGGCTACAGTCCATGGGGTCACAAAGAGTTGGACACGACTGAAGAGACTTAGTGCATTGTATTATTACTTTATAACTAAGTGACAAATAATTAAAAGAAGTCTATTCATGAACCAATGAGGACAGAGTAAAAGGTACCAAGAATCAAGGTTGATCCAGTTTTGTGTACCTGAGGTCTACCGGGGGGAAGTAACAAATGAGCTCAGTTCCTTATGAGAAGCAAACTTTAGGCAGCTTACTTACACATACCGGAGGCTCTTTCTGCCATAAACAAGTCAACAGCAAGGGCAGTTGTTAAGAGGGAAAGGAGATTCCTTGAAACAGCCACAAACATCCATTTTAAGAGTTTGGGGAAATACCAAAGGTACTATTCTCTTTCTAATGTAGTGTTCTGCTTGCTGGTGGAAAGTCATTCATAGTTTATTCATTCAACAACTATGTCACCAGTGTGTGCAAGGCACAACAAGAAGCTGGAGATGCCTTCAAGGAAATTACAAATTAGCTGTGGAAAGTGGTCAGTTCTACAGGAAATGAGTGAAATTTTTTTTTTCAAGTGAGTCATGAATGTCTTATTCATTGTTTTAAAGAGAATAATGAGCAATCTCTTCAGATACTAGGCTATTATAATTCCTATAGTATGCCATAATTTGAGGTTGCCTTCAGTTCAGTTCAGTCGCTCAGTCATGTCTGACTGTTTCGACCCCATGAATTGCAGCACACCAGGCCTCCCTGTCCATCACCAGCTCCCAGAGTTCACCCAAACTCATNGCCCATGCGGGTCCAGCCGCGGCCCCCGGGGCCACGTTCACTCCCATCCCCCGGAGCCCGTTGCCTGCACCACCTAGGCCCTTTCCCTACCGCCGCTCGCCCACGGACTCCGATGTGTCCCTCGACTCCGAGGACTCCGGGGCTAAATCACCCGGCATCCTCGGATACAACATCTGTCCCCGCGGGTGGAACGGCAGCCTGAGGCTCAAGCGTGGCAGCCTCCCCACCGAGGCCTCCTGCACCACCTAAGCCTTTCCCGCCCGCACCCCATCCCTGACCTGGGAGGGCCGAGCGGGGAAAAGTGTCATCGGGCTTGGGAGATCCCAGCACCATGTCCCCAAGGGGTCTGGCTACTTTGATAGCCCCAGAGATCAGGGGTCAGCGGGAGCGAGCTCTGGGCTTGGGATGATGATCCAACTTTGGGTTCTAGCCCTTGCTCTATCATTCAGTCATTGTGGAAAGACCTTTCCAATGCTCCTCAGCTTTCCCATCTGTTTAACAGAGCTTTGGCCAAGGCAATCTCAAACCTCTAAATTCCCCCTTCTATTAGTACACACAAAGCAGCGCGTTGTATGTATGGCCCCCTAAACTTGCTGCACTGCAGGATTCCATACTCCGCTCCCACCATTCTGGCTCTGATCTCTAGAGTCCGGCAAATGAGGGGGTGTATTCCGAGGATCCTATGCCTGAGTTGCCTGTCCAAGTCCTGGCTTGACCATCCGCCTCCCTGGCACCAAGTCCCATGGAGCAGCTGTTTTCCATCTCTTCCCAGACAGGCTCTATTTTTACCATGATGACCTTTAGAGAGGGTCTCCCAGGCCAGCTCAAGGTGTCCGGCTGGCCTCTCTGGAGAGAGGCAGCAGGAAGATTCCTCCTCTCAGATCCCTCTCATGTTTTCTCCATCCCAGTTCAGACTGCCTGGGACATCTGTAGCCAGAGAAGAGAGTTGTAAGGCGATATTTCCCCCAGGCTCAGGAATTGGGCCTCCAGGAATGCTATAGGTGTCTGCAACTCATCTGTCTCTTCTGAGCCCTTTCATGGCAGACTCTGGACTCAGAGCTGAGCTAGAGAGAAAACAGTTTGACCTGGAGCTATCTGTTATCCTCTGGCTTTACTTGATAGCCCTGAGTTTGAGGTTGCCCACTTGGAAAGAGGGAGGCAGAGTTGTTATGGGCAGTATGCAAGCCATTGCAAAGATGCATAGAGGAGATTCTGGTAGGAAATGAATTGGCTCAGATGACCTCTGAGCGCTCTTCCAGTCCTGAAATGCTTTCCATAGTATTAGGAAGGAAGGGAGAGTAAGTAGTACTGGAGGAATGGCCGGGCAGATGAGTTTGGGTAGGTGAGCGAGGGGTTAGACCAGAGTCTGCCTGTGTTTCTGGTTCCTTAGGAATTACCCCCACTCTTCAGTGTCAGGCTCAGCATCTGTATTGTGCCCAGATGAGTAGGCGCTGTCCTGCCTCAGCTCTTTCCTATCACACTCTGGGCTAGCCAGAGTCTGGTGCCCAGTCACACTGGGGAGCCTGGCTGCAGGCCCTAGCCTGTCCCTTAAGCGGTAGTGACTCTGGTTGGGAAGCCCAGAAGGGACACAGGGAGGAATGTGCCACAGTCCTACAGTTTCCAGAGCTGGCTGGTGGTGCCCTCTAGAGGTTTAAAATATCAGTTTCAGGATCCTGGGGGTGGGGGTGGGGGCTGGAACTGGCCGAGGATCAGAGGTATGTGTGTAAGTGAAAGGATACCAGGATGTTGCTAAAGGTGAGGGACAGAGGGTGATTTTGGGGGGCTAGGGGTAGGCTTACCCCACCCCTCAGGTTGATATTAGACCTGGAACCCCTTAGTGAGGCTAGGGCAATGGGGTCAGGATGGGAGAGAGAATCAGGGTGAGGTGATTTGGAATAAAGGCCTGATCCCAGAGGATTCCTCAGGCCTAAAGATTGGGAACATAGGCTCTGGTTGGAGGAAGCTGAGAGGGTGCTCCAGCTTGTCAGTGATGAGTGATCACATTACTGAAGTCCCTTCCTGCTTCAGGGACCCTTGTAGCATGGGAGGCTGGGGATAAGGGCTTTTTTCAGAGAAAAGACACCATCAGGTTAGGGTTAATGCAATGGCACAGAAAAAGCCACTTCTACCTGCATTTCCCACAAAGAGCCAGCAGGAGGCAGCCTCAGGAAGCTGCGGTTCTGTCTGGCTGTTCTCTCCCTGTCGCTGCCTTCTGCCCTAGTCCTCTTCTCTAACCCACTAGAAATGGCCTGGTCCTGCCTTTTGCCTCCTGTAGAGTTCAACTCTGGCCCTCAATAAATGCTTCTTGCATTCTTCTGTCCCTTGTGTCATTTTCATAGAGCTATGTCTAAAGCTCTTATCTTTCCCCAGCCACAAACAGCCCATGGGGTGTGGGTTGGATGAGAATGTTTGATACCCAAGGGATGGGCGCTTGGAAAGTAGCAACCCTGAGGCGAGATGGGGAACAAAGGTAACACTCTGGGCCACAGACGAAGTCCCTGGGTTGAAGTTCTGGTCTTATCACCTACTAGCTGGGTGACCCTGGGAACCCACTCCTTCTCCAGGCCCCAGCATCCCTATCTGTATAATGAACGAGTGGGGTGAGGGGATGTCTCAAGGTGGTATTGCCTGGGCCCTGACCACGAGACACTGTCACTGCAGCAGTCAGGGCCAGGCTGCATCAGGGCCCAGCACTCTAGGGCTGGTTCCTGATGACGGGCTCAGGCAGGAGGAGGAGCTCCTACAAGAGGTAACATCAGAGTCCAGGCAGCCCTAGAGAGCTCAGGACCCACACCATTAGCAGTGCTCCTCTTCTGATGGGGGCGTCGTTTGCCCAGAGAAGGGGATCATGGCTCTACTCACAGGTGAGGCCAAGCCTGCCCTAGATCATCCCTCACCTTCCTCTAGCAGAGACAGAGCAAAGGACTCTGAGGGTCAGGAAGTTGAGTTCAGGTGATCCACAGCAGAGTCCAGGCTTCTTAAAAGAGATGCCCTTGGACAGTCTATCTGGCACACAGGTATAGTAGATCACTTCCCTGGACCCAGCACATCCCTGCCCGTCCCACCTTTCCCTGGCAGTGGTTAATGCACCTCTGACACAATCCTTATCTTCAGCAGAAGCCTCTCCTGAGCAGCATCCCCCTGCCTGTGGTGATCCTGGTGCCCAGACACCTCAGACCATTTCATTCCAAACTGACTAAGTATCAGCCTCTCCACCTCACCACCACTGTTTTCCTTGAACGACTCAAGCCAGAAATGGGAGTGGCTCTTTCCTCATCTCCTGCAGCCAGTCTCTCACCACAACCTGGTAATTCCCCAAACCCCTCAAGCCCCTCAAGCCCCTCTCCTCCTCTCCATGCCCTTTGTCACCGCCCCGGTCCAGCCACCCACTGGCTTTCGCTTGACCACAGCGAAATCCTCCTGCCTCCAGTCTCGCTCCCGCCAACACACTTTCCACAGGGCAGCCAGATATATCTTTGGAAAATGCCATCTGACTGCTCCATTCCATTGCTTTAAACTCCAACAGCCCTTTATAAAACTTTGCTTTTGAAAAGCCTGCTGTGATCCAGCCCCTGCCCACCTGTCTGGCCTCATCTCTCAGCACCACCCCAGCCCCCAGTCCTAGCTGGCCCCTAATATCCTTATATGTGACGCAGCCTCGGCCTGCAATTACCCGTACCCCTCTCTGCCCCGTGAACTCCCACTCATGCCTCGAGGCCCAGCTCAAATGTCTCCTCCTCTGGGAGGCCTTCCCCACCCCCAGGCTGAGCCGGTGGCACCTTCCCCTGGGGCCTTCCCAGAGCATTTCCCATGATGCGCTGCAGAAGCTGTTTACGGGGCTGACACGGGCCTGGCTGAGCTCCTTGAGGACAGAGCCCTGCCTTATTTATTTTCAGTCCATAGAGAGAAGCTCAGAGACTGTGAGAAGGTAGAGGGAGAGAGAGAAGGGAAGAAGGAAGCAGAAGGAAGAAAGGAAGGCAGGAAAGAAGGAAAGGAAAGGAAGGAACAAGTCAAGCAAAGACATTGGGGGATAATTCATTCATTCACCTACCCACCCATTCCATCACTCATTCAACAAATATCCACCCAGTTCCTAGCAGGCTCCACTCCAGACACTGAGGATACCGTTAGCAAGCTCAGGAGACGGTGATCACTCCCAGCATTTCCAGGTGACTTGGTATGTGCATGTGTATGTGTGTTGAACATGTGCGTGCAAGGCCTTCTGTGTGTGAGGGCTTGCTGCCGGGGCACCTGTCTTCTCTGGGGCCTGGTGCTTTTAGCATCTGTCCCTGGATCCTATTGCAGCCCGAAATAAGGCTGTGAGCCACCACAAGACAGGGGCGACTCTTGTCAGCTGAGGCTGGAGCTGGCTGCAAGGCACACCCAGCTCGCCGACTGCCTGCACAGACACCGACTACCCGACTCTCAGCTTCCCGACAGCGGTGTTAATCTGAGGGTCTGACACCCCCTCCTGCCCACTATACTTCCATCTCTCAGGTACCAGGATCCAAGGGGAGCTTGTGGGCTGTGGGGAGTGGGCGGTGGAGAGGAATAGTTCCAGAGCCCCTCCCCCCCACAGCAGAGCAAGGACCCTGCAGAAGGGCTGGGAGTGCGGGGCCTTGTGGAAGCCTGGATCCTGAATTGGGAAGGGAGGGATCCTAAGCTCTGGGTTAAATGGGGAAGGGTGGCTAGGATTCCAGCTGGAGGGTAGGTTATGACTCTGCTCAGACTTCAAGATCTCCCTGTCTGTAAAATGAGGGGTCCTTCCCGATGTCTGTAAATTTCTGTAAGGAGAGTATTTGTCAAGAAACAGATCTAGGAACTGTGGAATCCTAAGTGGTCACAGCGGAGCATGCTTCACAAGCTCAGGGGCCTCACCCCAATGCATGCACGTGTGTTCCTGTTTGCATGCAGCTTTAGGTGGCACAGAGAGACACTGAGCTGGAGCGCCGCTCGCTCACACTTACCGAGGGGGTCAGAGGGACTGATCAGAATCCAGGTTGCCAAGCTCAGCACCCAGTGACCTGGGGCCGGGTATGGGAGGGGAGATAATGGATGGAGGCAGATTGTTTTTCTAAAAGAAGGAATATAGAAAAACCTGGCAGCAAAACAGAGGGGCATAGAAGTGGGTAAGGCTGTCAGGAGGCTCAAGGGCTCCGCCTTCTCTCCTGAGGGCAAGATAGGGCCCCTAGACTTGGGGCCTGTGGGGCTTCTCTGTGGCTTTGGACCTCATTTTATTTTAAATCACCTCCAAGATTCCTGGGACACACCATACATGCAAATGGGGGACTGGGGGAGGAGGGAGAGAAGCAGAGCACCATGGACGTGAGCCGAAAGATGGGGGCTACGAAGGGGCTGATGGCTCTTTCAGCTTCCTTGCACCAGCCTGTGCCCTCAAGCTTCAGAGCGGAATACTGGGGACATGAGGGGCACATCTTGCAGACCCCAGAGCAGCCCCAGCCTAACCGGCCATGCTCCTCTCCCCCAGACTTCAACCTTCAACCTCTTTAAGCCTCTGAGTAGAGCTTACCAGAGTCAGTGGACAACAACAGTCAGACATCCCCACCTCCCCTTCTAATGTCCCAGAAACTACTCTCCATGAGCCTGCGCTTCCTTTGCAAACTGGAAGCAGATCTGCATGACCTTGAGCATCTCCCTTGCCCGCCATGTACCTCAGCCTCCTCTTTCCCACTTGGACAGCCCTTGCTTGAGACTATGGCTATGTGGGGCTGAGGTTGGGGACCAAAGGCTGGGAGGAACAGAGGCAGCTGGGCCTATCTGTAGGGTGTCTCCTCCACAGGATGATCCCCAAGGAGCAGAAGGGACCAGTGATGACTACCACAGGGGACCTCACTGAACCAGGTAAGTCTGACCCAGCCCCTGGGCATTCCTCAGCTCCCATCCTTTCTTGGTCCCAGGCTACAGCCACTCAGCCTGCTGGCCCCAGGCCTGGGCAAACAGGTGTGAGTTCCAGGCCAGCCTGTGGAATCTGCCGCCTGGGCTGGGAAGTTTCCTGAAGCATTGGGAGGGGCCTGGCCCTGATTTCGGGGCACACGAGAGCTGAGGTTGAGTGCCATAGACTGGGCCCTGGCCCCATCTGAGTCATTCCCTCAGCCCCAGATTGAGCTCTGAGAGTCCCAGATGGAACCCTACCAATGGCCCAAGCTTCCCGCATAATTGTCCTGTGTTTTAACCGGGGGGTCTCACTGAGCAGCCACAGCACGAGACAGGGGTCAGGGGGCAGCGGGGCGAGTGCAGGCTGCCTGACCCGAGTCAAACCATCTCACATAAAACCCGGCTCAGCCAATGGGTGAATCACCTAGAATACATACTTATCAACTTTATAAGACCTCTTCCAGAACTCTTGGCAAAACTTTGGAGGCTTTATTTGGCCTACTTTAGAGCATATTATGTATTTTAAAAACAAATTCAGCTAAGCCAGAAGTCTCACGCTTTTCTGTGAATCATAGTGACACGGTGCTGTTGCTTAAAAGTACAGATTACTGAGGGAGTCAGGGGGCTGATCAGAATCCAGGTTGCCCAGCTCAGCACTCACTGACCTGGGGCCGGGTATGGGAGGTACAGATGGGAGCAGGTTTTTTTTATCTAAAAGAAGGACTATAGAGAAACCTGATGGCAAAGCAGAGGGGCATGGCAGTGGGTAAGGCTGTCCGGAGGCTCATCCCAATATCCCTACCCAGGAGTTCTGATCCAGGGGACCTAGGGCAGAGGCCAAGCAGTAGCCATTTAGACAAGTACCCAGATGGTTCCTATGCAGGAGGGCAGTGAACCAAGCTCTGATAAATCCCTGCCTAAGGACTTTGCTGCAGTTTTGCCTCCTTCGGTGTTCTGAGAAGTGTTTCATCATGTGTACAGCTTTATCTGGGAGGCATACTGTTAATCTGTTTTGTGTGTTCTTGTCTCCTTCTGTTGGTTTCTTTTTCATTCCATGATTTTCATGCTGAAATATGTGAGCTTTGTGAGATATCGACACTCTAAATAGAAGAACCAGGCAATGCATTTTCTTTTCTCTTGTCTAATCAGTTACAGACCCCCCAGTGTTGACGCACATCATTTATGCCAGACTGGAAATAAGTTTTTTGTTGTTGTTGATTATTGCTAGAGAATTAAGGACAATTTTGACGCTAAAGAAAAGTAGAAAGGTAAAAGAATTGCATGAGCTCATCACCAAAAGACAGCCGTTGTAAAATGATAATAAAACACCGTTCTTGCGGGCTTGCTATGTCTCAGATATGGTGCTAAGAGCATTTGAACTTTTTGTTATATATATAACCCTCACAACAACTCTGTAAATTAGATACAATTATACCCATTTTTTAGATGAGAAAACAGAGACTCAGGAAAGCCAGGAAATCACATCCTCAGTAGGTGCAGAACAGATTTGACCCCAGATCTTTTTGTCTCCAAAACTGCTCCTTTACCACATGGTTACATAAATAAAACATTCGTTTTATAAAATATTCAGGCAAAACAGATATGAATGACTTTGAAAGCGAAAGTTCCTCATAATGAAACCATCTGGAGATAAGCATTGTTAACAGATTTGTGTAACTCCTTCTTCTGTTCATATATAAACATTTATATAAACGCATATACATGTGGGCTGAATACTATAACTGTGTTCATCATCTTAAATTTTTTTTCACTTTGCAGTACACCACATCTTAAATTTTTTTCACTCAGCTACATACTACATCTTAAATTATTTTCACTTAGCAGCATACCACACACTTCTTCCCATTTTAGTATAATTTATCTCACCCCTCCCCTCGCCTCACTCCCCCAGCATATAAGATATTATATATATGTATACACACTCCCCCGACAAGGAGGCCATGAAGGTTTGACTATGGTTAGGGGTAGAGCCTCAGGATTCCTGAACAAGTGACTTGTTGAAATTGCTCTCCTAGGAGAAGGGAAGTGACAAAAACAGGACTGGGCAGAGGAAATTGCTAAGTAAGGAAGTGGGTTCCAGAGCATAAATTAATTGCCCTATAGAAATCATCTCAGCTTTCGCAGGGGGGCTGTTGCAGCCTCTACTCACCGGGGCAGTTCTCTGCAGAGGTGGCCATTGTGAGTTGTTAGTCACTGATAAAGGGTGTCCAGGCAGCATCCCCCGTAAGACTGATTCCCCATCTCCATAATCTGACACCTCACTGCAGCAAACATCCTCGTACGTATATCCTTGGGCGTATTTATTCAACTTTTCTCCCCAAGGATGAATGCCTAGAATTAGAATTGCTTAGTCAAAATAGGTTTCATCTATAGCTTTTTTTTTTTTTTTGTCTTTAAATATTGAGCTCAGTTCATCTGAACAACACCTGAGAATATATGCCAGGGGACCTTTATTACATATTTAGGTATAAATGATCTTTCATCTGTTTAAGACAGAATGCATTGTCTCATTTGAAAAAAACAAAAACAGTGCAAACAATCTCCAGCCCTCCTCCTTTGTATATCCCGTAGTCACTGCTCATATATGGCATGTCTCCTTGCAGATTCAATACATGCATAAGCATATACTTATTTTTTTAAACATATGAGTGGGATCTTAGAATACAAATTCTTCAGAAATTTGCTTCCCCCCGCTTAATCTATAGTGGATTTCTTTCTGATTCTAATATGTAGACGTTTCTTTCTCTACATTTGCTGAAAGAATGAAAAAAACATCAGCCTCCTTTTTTAAAAGGCCATTTCAGATTCCGCTGAGTGGGATGAAGCACCGCTTTTGCACGGCCCTCAGTGCTGACTGGCGACCACGTCTTTCTCCCTGCCCCAGTCACTCTCTCTGCTGTTCTCTGGGACAATTTCAGCAATCGCTCTTCTCAAACCTAGAGTACCTCCTCCCCCACTTCCATTCTCAGCTAGTGACCTTGCTTCTTCCTTCACTGAGAAAAGGAGCCAAGAGAGACTTCTGCAGCTCCCGCCTCCACATCTGTCCGCTTGCCTGCCCTCGCGTTCTCGGTTTTCCCTCCTAGCGTGCGAGATGACCTCTCCATGCACCTGTCCAAAGCCAGCGCTTCTCGCTGGGCGCCGGACACCCTCCCTGCCCTCTCCCCTGCTCTAGGACATTCCTTCAGTAATTCTCCTCTTTAAAAACAAGCAAGCAAACAAACAAATCTCTGGTTTCCATAGCTGCCTCCAGCCGTGGTCCTTCAGAGCACAGCTCCTCAAAGCTGCTGTCTTTACTTCCCTCCTCTCTCTCTTTTTAACATTTTATTTAACCAACTTACACACACACACACCAAAGTAGAGAGTTCAAACCCCCAGAGTCCCCCCTTTTATTCTTGGAGTCCAGAACAAATCCCAAGAAGCATGTCATTCCACCCCAACCCCACCCCACAAACACTTCACAATGTATCAAAAGTAATAAAAAGCACATTTCCTTCCAGGTAAAGGTATTGACACACTGAACAAAATGAGCAATACTGATTTAATACTATCTAATAACCAGTCCTGTAGTCAACTTTCTCCAGTTTTCTAGTTTGTTCACAGGTATCTAAATAAGAGCCACTTTGGATTCTAACGTTATCTAGTTGCATGTGTACAACATTATATTTCTACTTCTGTACACATTAGAACATGAAAAGTGAAAGTGTTAGTCCTGTCCAACTATTTGAGACCTTGTGGGCTGTAGCCCACCAGGCTCCTCTGTCCGTGGGATTCTCCAGGCAAGAATACTGGAGTGGGTTGCCATTTCCTTCTCCAGGAGATCTTCCCAACCTAGGGATCGAACCCGGGTCTCCCGCACTGTGGGCAGATGCTTTACCATCTGAGCCATCAGGGAAGACACACTATAGCATGCTCACCACCAAAAGTATGGTCTCGACCTTTCACCACAATTGACCCCTCTGCTCATCTCGCCCTCCCTCTGGCCCCACTCCCTTCTCGTAACCACTACCCTGTCCTCTGTATCTGCATGTTTGTTGATGTTTCGTTTGATCATTCATGTTGGCTTTTGTTTATGTTTGTTTTTATATTCTGCCTGTGAGTGAAATCATATCGCATTTGTCTTTATCTGACTTATTTCACTTAGCACAGCACCTTCAAGGGCCCTTGTTTTTATTTGGTAGCTATGTCTCTTAAATCTCCTTTAATCTAAATCACCGTCACCCCCTCCTTTTTTTTTCCATGTCATTCACTCCTTTGAAGAAACTGGGCCAGATGCTCTGCACAAGTCCCACATCCTAGATTTGGCTCATTGCTTCCTCGCAGTATGGTTAAACTGTTCCTCAGTCCCTTTTTTCTTGAACCTTTTCCAGTAAGGCTTTCACACCCAAGTACACCACAGGGACTGCTTTTGTGGAGATTACCAATAATAACCCCATGNCATCCTAGATTTGGCTCATTGCTTCCTCGCAGTATGGTTAAACTGTTCCTCAGTCCCTTTTTTCTTGAACCTTTTCCAGTAAGGCTTTCACACCCAAGTACACCACAGGGACTGCTTTTGTGGAGATTACCAATAATAACCCCATGTTACTAAATATAATGGTCAATTTCCAGGCCTCCTCTGACTCAACATGTCAGCAACATTTGACTCTGTTGATCAGTTCATTGTCCCTGAAACACTTTCATCCTTTGGTCCTAGGACACCACAGTCTTTAGATTCCTCCTGCTTCTCCCCAGGCCCAGGCTGTTTTTCATCTCCTCGATCTAAATGTTGGAGGCTCCGGGGCTCAGTGTGTAGATCTCTTATGCATCCTCATAACCTTGGTGATCTCAACCAGCCTCCAGGCTCAGAATGTCATTTAGAGAGCTGGAACATGAACCCACTTGGATCTGATTTTAGAGATGACAAACAACTCTGTCTGTGCTGACCATACGTAACCCTCTCCTACCAGCGTCCTCATCACCTTTGACACTTCTATCTTCTGAAAGTCTCCCTTTGTTGGGCCAGCATGAAATGTGCATTTTTCTGGTGGGGAAAGCACAAAGGATGTGGATAGGCCCCCAGACTACTGACAGTCATCAAGCCCGAAATCCTTCTACATGGCTGTAATGACTGGTCCTAAATATGAGGAAAGAAATCAACAGAAAACTTTTCACTAAAAAACAATAGCAAATACAATTTGTATACTTCCAATGTCCCAGTTTTTACATCCAAGTCAGTTTTCTCCCACAAACATTAGACTCATATATCCAGCTCCCTCCTCAGCATCTCTACTGGGATGCCTACAAGATGCTTCAAATCTTATTCTCAGTTTTGGAGACCATTAGCAGAGTTTGAATATGGGTTAGGCATTGCATTGATATAAAACAAAAATTCATTCACTTGGAAAGGAAGAGAGCTTTGAATAAAAGCAAGTTACAAAGAAGCTATGCTATGATTTCATTTTGGTTAAAAAGTCACATGAATATATGGTCAATTAAGAAGACAGGGGGCTTCCCTTGTGGCTCAGTTGGTAAAGATCCGCCCACAATGCAGGAGACCTGGGTTCGATCCCTGGGTTGGGAAGATCTCCTGGAGAAGGGAATGGCTACCCNATGCTATGATTTCATTTTGGTTAAAAAGTCACATGAATATATGGTCAATTAAGAAGACAGGGGGCTTCCCTTGTGGCTCAGTTGGTAAAGATCTGCCCACAATGCAGGAGACCTGGGTTCGATCCCTGGGTTGGGAAGATCTCCTGGAGAAGGGAATGGCTACCCACTCCGGTATTCTTGCCTGGAGAATCCCATGGACAGAGGAGCCTGATGGGCTACAGTCCATACAGTCACAAAGAGTTGGACACTACTGAGCAACTTAGCATGCACACACAGCACATGATGATAAAAGGCATTTTAAAATGAAAAGAAGACACGTCTAGACCTGAATGCTTGGTCTTCTCCACACCTCTTTCTCCTCCAGCCTTCCCATCTCAGAGAGCGGGCTGCTGCATCCTCCCAGCGGCTCAGGCCAGAAACCCTGCCATCACCTCCACTCCTCTGTCTGTCTCTCACATCCCACCCCAAGGGCCTTCCTTCAGAAGATATCTAGAATCTGATTATTTCTCATCACCTCCACCACTATGGGCACAGAGCTGCACAGGAGATTCAGGGACTAAATACACCTGGCCAAAGAGTACCTGAAATGATGCTTGATTTCAGCATCAAACACAGGCAGTCACACTCAGAGGAGTCATCTCAGCCCATTGGCTGGGCAAAGAACCCACAGAATGACACCCAGTGTCAGCAAGCACAGGGAGAAACTGACATTCTTTTACATAATGGACAGTGCTGTGAAGAGGTCCCCTTCGAGTCAGCAGCCGGAGTATCCTGAAGGTTTGGTGGTAAGAGCTCTCTTTGTCCTCTCCCGCAGTTCCTTTGCTGGACCTGGGCAAGAAACTGAGCGTGCCCCAGGACTTGATGATGGAGGAGCTATCATTGCGTAACAACAGAGGGTCCCTCCTCTTCCAGAAGAGACAGCGGCGCGTGCAGAAATTCACCTTTGAGTTTGCAGCCAGCCCTCGTGCTGTGAGTAAGCTCCGACTGCGCTCACAGGAAAACTGAGGGCCAGTCATCAGCCTAGAGCCAAACAACGGGCCAAGTGAGAACGTCTGGCCCCTACAGGGGCCCCTCAAGTCCAACTAGGGGATGACTGTGGCATCACCATCAGACTGACGCCTGCCCTGCTCTGTTTAGGAAAGTGTTAGCTCTTCAGGCATTTCTCCCCAGACACGAAACATGAAGTGGGCTGGACAGGGTGAGCCGTGCAGTGAAGGAACCCTGGCTCCTATGAAAAGTGCCGAAGGACAGTCAGGTGCTCTGGGCTGAATGTGCAGCAAGCAGGATTTAGATTAGACTTGAGCTTAGTCTAAGATGGAAAATACAGAACACCTCTCTCTTCTTCCCACTGGAAGAAGGTAAAGGCATCTAAAGAATGGGGCTTCCCTGGTGGCTCAGTGGTAAAGAGCCCGCCTGCCCGTGTAGGTGACGGTTCGATCTCTGGGTCAGGAAGATCCCTTGGAGAGGGAAATGGCAACCCACTCCAGTATTCTTGCCTGGGAAACTGCATGGACAGAGGAGCCTGGCGGGCTACAGTGCACGGCTTGCAAGAGAGTCAAGACATGACTAAACAACAGCAAAGAAAGGAAACAAACCCGTGGACTTCAGAGAGGCGGCAGGCAATCTCAAGTACTTCTGATGAACTCAGGGCCTGCCGTCCTGCTCCACTCAGTGCCTGGATGAAACAGGAGGTGACGAGAGGGCACCATGTGGCAGAACGATAGAGACAGCCAAACATCCACCTTTGCTATGTGCTTATGGCAGTGCTAGCTGAGCAGTGTGCACGTGTCAGCTCATTTAATGATCAGAGAGTCACAGTATTATCATTGCGCCCACTTTATAGAGAAGGAAACTGNAACATCCACCTTTGCTATGTGCTTATGGCAGTGCTAGCTGAGCAGTGTGCACGTGTCAGCTCATTTAATGATCAGAGAGTCACAGTATTATCATTGCGCCCACTTTATAGAGAAGGAAACTGAGGCTCAGGGAGGTTAGCAAAAGTCCAGGGGCAATACAACAATAGCCGCTAACATATATAAGAGCACTCCTCTGTTCCAGGGTCTAGCACTCTACATTATGAACTCATCCCCCCAACATCCTTGGGAGGTGGGCTCTAGGATTATGCCCCTCCCCACCTCCTGCCTATTTTAGTGGAGGCAGAACCCTGGTGAGCCTACCTGTGGTTTACCTGCCACACGCCCCCCCAACCCCACAGGTCATGGCAGGAAGTGCAAAGGAGAAGGCGACTGGAACAGCAGAACCTGGGATGGTGAGTGTGGACAGAGACCCCTCCCCCGACAAGGAGGGAAAGCCCGGGGGAAGGGGCCAAGCAGCTCAGTTTCTCTGAGCTTCCACTCCTGTGGCCAGGTTGCCAACAGCCATGAGGGGCAGAACTACCGCTCTGAGCTCCACATCTACCCCGCCTCGCACGGGGGCCCTGGGGATGCTGAGTCCATGGCCTCCCGGCCAGTGAGCACCTACAACCCCAGCGCCCTGGCACCAGGTAAGTGGCCTCCCCTCGTCCCAGGGCCAGGGCTAGAGGACCANCGCCTCGCACGGGGGCCCTGGGGATGCTGAGTCCATGGCCTCCCGGCCAGTGAGCACCTACAACCCCAGCGCCCTGGCACCAGGTAAGTGGCCTCCCCTCGTCCCAGGGCCAGGGCTAGAGGACCAGAACATGGGTGTGCTCCCTGATGGGGCAGGAAGAGCACCCAGAGCGTATCTAGTCCATCTCCTTACACACGCACACCCTTCTCTGCAGATACAGCACAAGCCCAGAGAGCTGCAGCTATGTCAGGCCACAGAGCATGCCAGAGATGAGCCAAGACTAGAGTCTCTGCCCCAGCTTGCACTTCCCCTGCTCCATCCTCCCTGCTTCCAGGGATGAGGAAGCAAAGTCGCTCTTTGCTGGAGCGACTTTGGCATTACATTCCACTCCCTCCCTTGACTTCCCTTTCCTAGGTCCTTCCTTCCTGTCCCCACACAGTGTCCATGGGATGGGTGTGGGGGCCAAAGGAGAAGGGAACCCAGGCAGCCCGCTTGCCTGCCTGCCACGTGCCATACTCCACCCCTAGGTTACGCGGAGCCACTGAAGGGCATCCCACCCGAGAAGTTCAATCACACAGCCATCCCCAAGGGCTACCGCTGCCCCTGGCAGGAGTTCATCAGCTACCGGGACTACCTGGGCGAGGGCGGAAGTCACACCCCCAGCCTGGCGGAGTATCGAAATTTCAACAAGTAAGACAAGGCGGGGCTGCTCAGGGAGAGACCTGGAAGGAGGGTGCACTGGAGCCAGTCATAACCACAGCAGCAGCTGCATTTCCTGAGCACTTTCTATATGCCAGGCTCTACCCCAATGCCTTGTATACATTTACTGAGTTCCTGCTAAAAAACAATAGAACTCTTGCCCCCTAGCACATAGTAGGTGCTCAGTAAATGCACAGGGAATGAATGGGTGTATGTGTCACACATCTTGTTGGATCCTGCTTCACAACAGTGTGGGGCAGGTGCTACAATTTTTCCCATTCTGCTGGAGAAGAGGATTATCGACAACCTGTCCAAAGTCACACGGCAAGAAAGCAATGGCAGGGCTGGGCTCCACATCTGGGTTTGTCGGACTCCAGAGTCCAGTTTCTTGTTCTTCATCACTACTGTGTGCCACCTCCTTGATGGAGGTGGAAGTGTGAGTCCTTCCCTGGGTGGAGGCCCCAGATCTCACCAGTCCTAGGCCATTCAGCCTTTCCCTTTCATCAGTGGTCTGGAAGAGGCCTAGAAAGTGACCTTGAGGTTGTGCCACCATGGGAAATGTTGGACACCANAGGTGGAAGTGTGAGTCCTTCCCTGGGTGGAGGCCCCAGATCTCACCAGTCCTAGGCCATTCAGCCTTTCCCTTTCATCAGTGGTCTGGAAGAGGCCTAGAAAGTGACCTTGAGGTTGTGCCACCATGGGAAATGTTGGACACCAGAGGTGAGAACAGCAGATAAATGGCTCATAGTGTTTAGAGCGTAGGCTTCATCAAGGGCTTAATGTAATCTCTACCCCTGGCTGTGTGACCTTGGGCAAATGGCTTAACCTCTCTGGGTCTCCAATTCCCACTTGTAAAAGGAGACTCGTATAGTATTAATATCTACTTCATAAAATGGTTGTGAGGATTGCATGAGAGGCCAGAGGCAAAGTTTCTGGCAAGTGAGAATCTCTCAAAAAATGGTAGCCTCTATTATTACTATTTACAGGTTATTATTATTTTCAGGGGAGAACTTCAAAGGGATAAATTTAATGTTCCACTCTAGGGGCCTGAAAACAAATCACAGCAGGCAGGACAGGAGCCTGGCACTGGAGGAAGGCATGGGGCTGGGGGATGCATTTCAACTGCAATTGGCTTCCGTAGTCTATTGCTGTTTATGAGAAATTCTCTGCTGGCTTGGGCTGCATTAAGTGAGAAAGTGGAGGGTCCGCAGAGAGGAGGCCACAGCCCAGCTCTTCTGGCACCTGCTCAGACCACATGTGGAGACCAGGCCCCCTAAGGAAGGGCTGAAGGAGCCGGGGTGATGGGCCTTGAGAAGAGAGTGCTCTGGAGGGATGTGACTGCCCTCAAACAGCTGAGAGCATGGGAGGACCATGATGGGAAGAACAGGGTCCAACAGACATCGTGTGAACCACGAGCTGCTGGCAGAGGATTGGGGGTTTCCTGCCAGGAAGGACTGGGCTGCCTCTTCTCTCGGGGCCCTCCAGCCCTGCCTGTCTAGCTATTTAAAACCCTCAGCAGACATCAGTGCTAGCAGGCAGCTTCCGGGCTGGCCAGGGCAGGCTGTGGCTCCACTGATCTCACGCTATGATGGGCTGAGGCATGTTCCCACCAAAGAAAGGGCGGTTCTTAAGTAGCCTCAAGGCCAGACCCTTTCTGGCACAGAAGAGGCAACTGAGGTAGAGAGGGAAGGAACAGCAGTGCTGGCAGTCCAGCTGTGCTCAGCATCCATGGCCCGACCATGAGCTCTGTGCAACTTGGGAGCGGCCTGGCCTGCTCCTGTGGGGCCCGGCTGTTGCCACGACTGCTGGGGTGGTCCAGGCAGAAACGCTGGCACCTGGCTCCTGGCTCAGGAATGGTCCCAAGCTGCAGGGAAAACACTACATGAGTAATGCTATTTGTTCTCTTAAAAGTAGAAAATAGTTTGAAAATCATGTATTTGTATTATCTTAAAATAACACAAACACACAACCCTGCTGCCGCTGCTGCTAAGTCGCTTCAGTCGTGTCCAACTCTGTGCGACCCCATAGACAGCAGCCCACCATGCTCCCCCATCCCTGGGATTCTCCCGTCAAGAACACTGGAGTGGGGTGCCATTTCCTTCCCCAGTGCATGAAAGTGAAAAGTGAAAGAGAAGTCACTCAGTCGTGTCTGACTCTTAGCGACCCCATGGACTGCAGCCTACGAGGCTCCTCAGTCCATGGAATTTTCCAGGCAAGAGTACTGGAGTGGGGTGCCATTTCCTTCCCCAGTGCATGAAAGTGAAGCCGCTCAGTTGTGTCTGACTCTTAGCGACCCCATGGACTGCAGCCTTCCAGGCTCCTCTGTCCATGGGATTTTCCAGGCAAGAGCACTGGAATGGGGTGCCACTGCCTTCTCACACACAACCCTAGGCAACTACAAATAAAAGTAGGGCCCCTGTGTTCCCTATCCTCCAATCCCAGGTCTCTTCCCAGAAGTAACGCTGTTGTCGGGTTGGTGTGTGTTCTCAGAGCATTCTCTACAAGCAGCTACATGTCTATGGGGATGTAGCATTGTTTGGTTTGCATGTGTATGTGTGTTTTTTGATATTTTGAATCTCATCCTACAACTTGATTTTTTCACTCAACATTATGCTTTTGAAATCTCTTAATATCTATAGCTCTGTTCCTTCCTTTTAAGCTGTTATAAAGTACCCTGCCATGGATATATTGATCTTATCCATTGTTCCGCCAGTGGGCATATGGCTTGTCTCTGGCTGGTCACTAATCACCGCTCATATCTGCTTGCTTGTGCATATGTGCATGCACTTCCTAAGCCATATACTTACAGGTAGAGCTGCTGGTTGACAGAATTTGCATTTTCTCAGGTTTAAAGGATCCTGCCAAATTGCCCTGCAAGGTAGCAGCACCAGTTTACCCTCCAGCCAGCAGTGTATGAGTGAGAATCTTTCCACCATTCACTAACTTTGGCCCATTACCAAATCATTTATTCTTGTCAGTATTGTGGGTGAGAAATGGCATGTCTTGGTTGTAATCTGTATTCTCTGATTCTGAATGTTCTTTCTAACTCTCCTTTCTCTCTCCTGTTTGTGATATATTTTTGTAAGGGGAGATATCAAGAGGAAGGAAAAACCAGATTCCAATTCTTCCCCCTTCTGGACTTTATTTAAGGGGAGCTGAGAGTTTTGCCAGGACAGGCCAATTTTCACTCAGAAAACATCATTCTTATTAATATTTCCAAACAACAAGCCATCCTGACTAGGGGCGGATTTGGGACTGGGCAAAGCTGGAGAAACCTGTTAAAGATAGTACAAAATCCTTGCTGAGTGACAGAGAAACGTAGGCTCAGAGAGGTGGGGAGGGGGCCACACACAGTGACCCCCGTGTCTGTTCTGCCACCCCGCTCCCACCCAGCCCGCATCTCCTGCTGCTTTTCTCTCCCCAGGACCCCGGTGCCCTTTGGAGGACCCCTGGTGGGAGAAACCCTTCCGAGGGCAGGCACCCCTTTCGTTCCGGAGCTCACCAGTGGCTTGGAACTCCTTCGCCTCAGGCCCAGCTTCAACAGAGTGGCCCAGGGCTGGGTCCGCAACCTCCCAGAGTCTGAGGAGTTGTAGCTCCAGCACCTTCACTTCCCTCATCTCAGAGTTCGAATAACACCTGGAACCAAGATTTGTAGCCAGTACATCACAGTTTATAAAGGGCCATCGCACACAAAACCTTACTGCAAATGGCCTCAAAGTCACGAGTTCAGCAGTTCCCAATGCGGCAAGCTTCAAAATCACCTGGGGGTAATTTCCTACAGGTTTCTGATCTGCCCAGACCTGCAGCGTCAGAATCCCCTGAGCAGAGGATCTCTTAGTAACTCGCACTCCGAACTGATTCTAAGAAAACTTGTCCCTGGTTTGTGTCTTTAGGAATCCAAGCCTCCAGTGACTTCATGTCCAGCCTCCACTCTCTCCTGCTCCTGCCCTCTAGCTTAGTCTCCCCCAGTGACAGGGAGCCCACTAGCTGCCTATTTACCTGTGAAACACTCTGATCATTAGTTTTTCCTTTTACTGAGACACAGATGGTCTTTATTCACGCTGCTAACATTTACTAAGCACCAACTGTGTGTTAGCTGCTGTGCCAGCCACAGGGAGAAGGTGGGGAATAAGCCCAGGCCCTAGCCTAGAAAGTGGGAGGAAAAGACAGTAGGGAAGACAGATGTGTAAAGCGGTAGATCACCTTAATGCTCCCTAAAGCACGCTGACAACTGAGGAACCATGTGAAGCAGAGGGGGGTCTCTAACCCTGAGTGTGGGGTGGGGATTCTGGGAGGTGTCCCAGAGGATTTAAGCAGGACCTTGGAGGACTGAAGGGAGGGGGTGTGACAAGGAGGTTGTGGAGATGAAGGCATTTCTGGCAAGTGGGTGGTGAGTGCAAGGGTGTGGAATTGTCGTGAAGAAGAGGGACGGCAGTGTCAGAGCAGGGGGTGAGTCCTCAGTGGGGCGAAGTGGAGTGGGGTGGGCTGCATTAAGGAGATGGGGAAGTTCTTAAGCTGGGGAGTGAGGGGTCTCGCTGGTTGCTGTGTGGGGCACAGACTGGAGAGGAGCAAGGCCGGACGCCGGGAACCCTTCAAGGAACGAGGCCTGGACTAGGGAGGCAGCCGTGGGGTCAAAGGAAGGGGCACCCCTCGGCACCCTCCAGGGCAAGGTGCAGAGTGGGGTGCTTCCAAGGACGACTCCCTTCCACCCGCTTCCGCTCACCATTTGGAGCAGACCCCGGGCTAGATCCCGTTCTAGCGCCCACCAGGAGTAGTTCGGCCCCTACGCAGGCTCCTTGGAAAGACGGGAAGGGCGCGCCTCCCTGCAGGTGTGGGTGGTGCTGCTGATGGCGGCTGCTTTTTATTGGGTGCCTGGGTAGCAGGTGTTCTACATCGCCCATTTCTGATTTTCAGTACAACCTTGAGACAAAGGCGTAGGCTCGCCTTACAGATGTGGCTATCCAGGCCTAAGAAGAGGAAGCGACTCGTCTGGGGACAAAGCCAAAGTGGGGACCTGTCCAATTCCAGTAAATATTTCTTATCACTCCGCTGGGTGGCCAAGTCAGGGCCCGTTGAGTCTGGAATCACCTGATCCTGGTGTCATGCTTTTAGAGCTTGAGAGTGCAGGCTGAGGGTCAGGCTAGGTGGGTCCTAGTGCCACTGCTAGCCGTGGGAACGAGCAAGTCATTTCTCCCCCGTGGGCCTCTGTTTCTCCACTTGTGAGATGAGGACAAGAGTCCAAGACCCTGCATGGGGTTTCGTGAGCATAATGACGGACACACAGGTAATAAGCAGTCAGATTTTAGGCAACTACTGCTCTTGGCTGGATAAGATGTTCCTGCAGCGAATGCACCTTGAGAAGTAGGCTCACGGAACTGTCCCTGGGGGTCAGTTAGGCTGAAACCTGAAGGAGAGCCTCCGATGACCATAGGGCTCCCTTTGGACATGACTTACTCCTTCCCCACTGCTTCCTTCTGCCTTCTCCCTGACTCGCTCTCCTGGGCAGAGGAGAAGGCCACAGATCTAGCTGATTCCCAGGTGTGCATGCTGGAAATCTAGCTGGTTTCCAGAAATAGAAAGAAAATGGCTGCATCTTCCTTTTGTTCCGGAGGAGTTTCGCTGTGCCCCACCCAGCCTTAAGGGGCCAACAGCTGATTTAGATTTACTTGCAATTGATGTGCTGTCTTGAATGTGGGGGCTGCCGTTTAAAGCTGTGTTTCTATGAGCTGAAAACCAACCGTTAAAGTGTCTGAAACAAGGAAGAGAGGATATGGACTGTCTTGGGTTGGCTCTGCTGTGCTCTGAGGGTAATGTTAGCCAGCAGGTTTGGAAGAGAAGCTTGCTGCACTCCAGAGTAAATCCTCATTCCTTCTTTTTTCTGAGGTGACTCTAAGGAATGCTTACTGTAAAAGTAAATAAATGAAGTAGTAAAATGTGAAGGTATCGGTCCATAGAGCTCCTCCCATACACATACAGAGCCCTTCCCTCCTTCCTGCATTCTGCCCCATTCCCATACATACACCAGAAGTAACCACTGCTAATTGTTTGGTCCCCCTAGGATTCTAGACTTAATTGAATAAAGATGTACATGTATATAGATGCATAAGTACAGAGACATGTCTTTCTTTTAATGGGATCATACAGTATTTGTTGTTCTGTATTTTGCTTCTTTATTCAACAAGTACAATTTGGATCCTGAAAAAGCAGGCCATAAACCCTTCATGTAATTTGGGAGCCTAGTATGGCCTTCCTATAAACTGTACTTTTGCCTGCTTTTGTTCTTTACATGAATGAAATCATACAGGGATATGGAAATGACAGGGGCTGAGAATAACCCAAACACTGGGACAACGGACAGCGGGCGTGGCAGCAGTGGCCACGAATGAACCACAGCGACACACGACACAGAGGCATCCTAGGGACACAACTGTGAGCAAAGGCAGGCAGGCGCACAGAACAGGTTTACTGACGCAAGGAGGTGTTTAATATGCAATCAGGACTTTGGAGGAAAGAAAGGTTTGTGATTGTGAAGGGACATAATGTCCCTTCTGGGGAAAGCTGGACAGTTTCTATTTCCAGATATATGTGATTGTTATACAGATATCCACTTAAAATATTTAATTTAGTTGTGCATCTGTTGTTTATGCACTTTTTTGGTACACGAGTTACATTTTGCCAAAACAATCCCTCCTTTTAAAAAAGTTAGTGGACACAGGAATTCCCTGGCGGTCCAGTGTTAGGACTCAGCACTGTCATTGCTGAGGGCCCAGGTTCCCTCCCTGGTGAGGGACTAAGACCCCACAACTGTGGAGTGTGGCCAAAATAAATAAATGATAAAATAAATTAAAAAGTTAATGGGTAGATTGATGGTCCAGCATTATTAACAAGAGTTCCAGAAGGAGTTTTGAATGACTTGGGGTTCTTTGGACTTGATCAGAGACATAAACTCACATAATCTTACCCCCTGTCATGAGAAGGATACACTAAAGCCACACTTAGGCACCATGGCAGTGAACACTCACAGAACTCCAAAGTCACGAAGATACTTTGGAGGCTCCAGATAAAAAAGGTCACCCAACAGCAATAATGGAAAAACATCTTCAAGAATCGAGAGCAGAGACTTCCCTGGTGGTTCAGTGGTTAGGACTCTGTGCTTCCACTGCGTGGGGTGAGGGTTCGATCCCTGGTGGGGAACTAAGATCCTGCAAGCTGTGTGCCACAGCAAAAAAAAAAAAAAAAAAAGTTAACTTTCAGACAAATAAATAGGAAGAGAGTTTTCATTAATCTCCAAGATAACTATAAAAGAACATTTGGGGGGCAAGATCCACAGAGAAAGCATAGAATGTAAGGAGCAATGATGAGCAGAGAAATCAACTCAATAGACAGCAGGGAGAGTTAAAAAAAAGCAAAGGCACATAAAGTGGTATAAATACATTTAAATATATCAGTTATCACAATAAATGCACATGGATAAGACTCACCAGTTTAAAGACAGAAACTCACAAAGTGGATAAAAAGTAATTCTAGCTCTATGCTGTTCACAAAGCAGCACTCCTGAAAATATGACACAAAAATAAAATAAATGGAGAAGGATAAGCCAGTTAAATATTATCCCAGAGAAATGTGCTCTAGCCATATTAACATCAGACAAAGGAGACTTCTGGCAAAAAAAAAAAAAAGATTACTGTGATTTATTGTGATAAATACCCTTATATAATACACTAAACCCATAATCACAGTGGAAGGTTTAACACATTTCTTTCAATTGCTGACTGCTTAGCAGACAAATAATGGATATGGATATAAAAATTTTGAACAATAAAATGAAAATGTAGAATTCTGCCTCATCAAATTAGACAATACTCATTATTTTCAACTACCTATGAAACACTTTAAAAAGTGAATACACAAAATTAAAACTTTTGTGCATCAAAAAACAATCAAGAGAGTGAAGACAACCCATAGATTATAACTGAAAGAATAAAGCAAATACTTGTGAATTCAGTGATACAATTAAGTGACTGAATAAACAAATACATGAGGGGAAAGGACAGATCTTCCTTCCCTACAAAAGACTTACAAATAATATATATAAATAATACATGTAGGTACCACCCCTTCCAGGAGGTGGAACTTATTTCCCCTCCTACTCATTACAGATTGGACTTACTGACTTGCTTCCAAAAGGCATAGGAAGGAAAAATAGTAACTTTACAAAGACACCACTTTAACCAAGTGATCAAGGTTAACATCATCAGTGATATTCAACTTCCTGATGTAAACGGATGAGAAAGGCACCCCCACCTTGTGATATTTCCCCCAAATTCATAAGCCCAGTCTGAACAAATACAACTGAGAAACATTCTACAAAATACCTGACCAGTTAGTCCTCTTTAAATCTATCAAGATCATGAAAAACAAGGAAAGACTGAGAAATTGCCACTGCATTCTCTATTCGGGAGAAAGCATCTTTCCACCCAGTTGACTAAACCAGACACTTGACGGGTTAGTGCTGAGGGAAGAAGGGTCACCCTAGATTCCTCTGATTTCACCTCCATTTACTTCAGGTCCTAATGTACCTTTGATTTGGCTTTCCAACATTCACCCTTTGCCCCATGGGCCATTACTGCCTTTGTCCAGCTGTCATGAGGCTATACCTTCTGAGCCTTCTCCAAGAGAGGAGAAGCTCAAAATACTATAGGCAGTGAGAATGGTTAGGAGGTAAGGCATTATGACAACTAGACAGAGGTCAAATAGTGTGCGAGCTGGGAGTGCTGAAGTGAGGATTTGAACTCAGGTAATCTGGCTCCAGAATCTGTTTAAATCACCGTTACTCTCACCTAAGTACTAACCAGGTCTTACCCTGCTTAGCTTCCAAGACAAGACGAGATCTGATATGTTCAGGTGACATGGCTGTAGCAAGGTAGCAGGATACAAGATTAACATATAGAAATCAGTTGCATTTCTTTACACTTACAATGAAATATCAGAAAGGGAACATAAAAAGAATACCTTTTAAAATCACACCAAATAAAATACTTAGGAATAAATCTGACCAAGGAGGCAAAAGAGTTATATGCTGAGGACTTGCTTTTGAACTGGAAGAAGACTCTTGAGAGTCCTGTGGTCTGCAAGGAGATCAAACCAGTCAATCCTAAGCAAATCAATCCTGAATATTCATTGGAAGGACTGATGCCAAAGCTCCAATACTTTGACAACCTGATGCAAAGAGACAACTCAGTGGAAAAGACCCTGAAGCTGGGAAAGACTGAAGGCAAAAGGAAAAGGGGGCTGCAGAGGATGAGATGGTTAAATAGGATCACTGACTTAGTGGACATGAATTTGGGCAAATTCTGTGAGATAGTGGACAGGGGAGCCTTGCTTGCTGCAGTCTGTGGGGTCACAAAAGTGGGATACGACTTAGTGACTGAGCAACAACAACAAATAAAATGTTAATAAAAGACATTAAAGAAGATTCAAACAAACAAAAAGACATTCCATGATCTTGGATTAGAAGAATATTGTTGAAATGGCCATACTACCCAAAACAATCTACAGTAATGTGATCTGTATCAAATTACCCATTTTTCACAGAACTAGAACAAATAATCCTAAAATTTATATGGAAACATAAAAGACTCAGAATTGTCTAGGCAATCCGGAGGAAAAAGAACAAAGCAGGAGGTATAACCCTCCCAGAATTCAGACAATACTACAAAGCTACAGTAATCAAAACTGTGGTATCAGTACAAAAACAGACACACAGCTCAACAAGACAGAATAGAGAACCCAGAAATAAACCCATACACCTACAAACCATTAACCTTCAACAACGGAGGCAAGGTATAGAATGGGAAAAAGCTCTCTTCAACAAGTGGTGCTGGGAACATTGGACAGTTGAATGTAAATCAATGAAGTTAGAATACATTCTCACACAATGCACAAAAATAAGCTCAAAATGGCTTAATAACTTAAATATAAGAAAAGACACCATCATACTTCTAGAAGAGATCACTGGCAAAACATTCTGACATAAATCATACCAATGTCAGTCTCCCAAGGTAACAGAAATAGAAATAAGCAAATGGGACCAAATCAAACTTACAAGCTTTTGCATAGCAAAGGAAACTATAAAAACAAACAAAATGAAAAGACAACCTACAGAATAGGGGAAAATATTTGCAGATGAGGAGGCTGATAAGGGCTCAATTTCCAAAACAATGTTGAGTCCATACAACTCGACAACAAACAAATCCAACTGAAAAATGGGTAGAAGACCTAAGTAGGCCTTTCTCCAAAGAGGACAAACAGATGGCCGATAGGCACATAAAAAGATGCTCAATATCACTAATTATTAGAGAAGTGCACATCAAAACTGCCATGGGGTACCACCTCACATCCGTCAGAACAGCCATCGCTCAAACGTCGGCAAATAACAAATGCCGGGGAAGGTGTGGAGAAAAGAGAACTCTCTCATATTGTCAGTGGGCACATAAGTTGGTGCAGCCACTATTGGAAACAGTATGGAGGTTCCTCACAAAACTAGAATTACCATTTGATCCAGCAATCCCACTCCTGCACACATATCTGAACAACACTGTAATTCAAAAATACACATGCGCCCCAATGTTAATAGCAGCCAAGACATGGCAACAACCTAAATGATATCAACAGATAAATGGATAAAGATGTGGTACATATATACAGTGGACTACTACTCGCCCACAAAACAGAATGGAACAATGCCGTTTGTAGCAACATGAATGCCACTAGAGGTTATTATACCAAGTGAAGTCAAAGACAAATATCACATTATCACTTATATGTGGAATCTAAAATATGGCATAAATCAACCTATCTACGAAACAGACTCACAGACATAAAGAACAGACTTGGGGTTACCAAATGGAGGGAGAGGGATAGATTGGGAGTTTGGGATTGGTAGACGTAAACTATCACATACAGACTGGATAACAAGGTCCTACTGTATAGCACAGGGAAATATAGTCAACATCCTGGGATAAACCATAATGGAAAAAATATTAAAAAATACGTATGCTGCTGCTGCTGCTGCAAAGTCACTTCAGTCGTCTCCAACTCTGTGCGACCCCATAGATGGCAGCCCACCAGGCTCCTGTCCCTGGGATTCTTTTTTTTTTGGGGGGGGGTGGATTCTCTNAAAAAATATTAAAAAATACGTATGCTGCTGCTGCTGCTGCAAAGTCACTTCAGTCGTCTCCAACTCTGTGCGACCCCATAGATGGCAGCCCACCAGGCTCCTGTCCCTGGGATTCTTTTTTTTTTGGGGGGGGGTGGATTCTCTAGGCAAGAACACTGGAGTGGGTTGCCATTTCCTTCTCCAATGCATGAAATTGGAAAGTGAAAGTGAAGTCGCTCAGTCGTGTCCGACTCTTAGCGACCCCGTGGACTGCAGCCCACCAGGCTCCTCCATCCATGGGATTTTCCAGGCAAGAGTACTGGAGTGGGATAGTCACTTTGCTGTCCATTAGAAATTAACACACTGTAAATCAACTATGCTTCAATTTTGAAAAAAATAAAAATCTCTACTACTCAGTGTAAATAAAAAATGAGTTTCTTCATTTTTTTGTGATCAGATCTGACATCGTTTATGAGAATAACACTAGCTGCTGTTACAGATAGATCCTCAGGACTCAATGGCTTACTGTAACAAGAATTCCTTATCATAATGCTCTTCTTTTAGCAGTGAGAGAGGAACCCAGCCTCCTTCCATTGTGACTGCCATGTTGCAGAGATCATCCTCCTGTGCATTCAGCCAGCAAATGGGAAAGAGTTCATAGCTCTGAGTGGGTGATATGTTTCTAAAGCCGAGGTCTGGGAATGGCAGTTTACTTTTTGCCAAGTGAACCCCTGGCTATGTTCCCTAGAGGAAAAAGAAATGGAGTTTGGTAAGCACCTCTGAGTTTTTGCCAAAATCTAATTGCTCATAATTCTGATATACTTAAGGCTAATCAAGTACTTACTTTATACTTTGTTTGCTTATACTTAAAAAAAAAAACACTTATTCACAGCCAGCTAGTAAACAAATTTAGAATGTTCTCAAAAAGGCAGGAATACACAATTGGATAGTCAAGATTACATATGTACATATACATATAGATATAGTTGAATTCGGAGATAAAAAACACTGCTTCACATTACCAGACTGGCTAAAAATCTCTTACATGCTCAGAAGTAACCTTCCCTCCACCATCACAAAAAACCCTACCCAAAGCGTGTCAGAATATTTGGAAGTATCCCTACATTGCTTCACATAAGTGCTTCTAGATTAATTTTAAATCTTAAAAGGTAAGATAAAAGTTCTCTAGAGGAAAACAATAAAATTCTTGAGCTAAAACGGGGTAAAATGAGGTATATTCATTCTATAAGTAGATAATTTTGAGATAAAAGTGACATGGGAATTGGCTTCTAGAAAAATGGGCTTGTAGATCCATTTTTCCTGATTCCTTTTAAAACGACTTATAAAACACTAAGATGACATTTTAAAGCTACCAGGTATCCACAACCACATGGCAGGCTCTGTGTTGAGTGCCGTCTGCGTCTTATCTTATTTCAACCCCCAAGTAATCTTTGACATAAGTACTAAAAGAGCCTGGGTCTTTTAGACTAGGTAAAGATCAGAATCAAAACAAAAACATATCTAAAGCAAAAACATATCTTTATATATAACTTGTTTCTTACTCCCACTGACCTCAACTTCAGCTACCAAGGATAAAGAAAACAGAAATAAACCTATGACAACATTTGGAAAATTGACCCGTTTTAATTTTTTAAAACAAAAATACAACACAACATCAATTTTTTTTTTTTTTGCCATCTACAATTCACTTATTTCCAAATATTCTAAGACCAAACAGAATCCCCTGCCCAGAGCAGGGAATTAAAATGAGACGCTGAAGTCACACAAAGGTGAATGCTGAAGACCGACATTCCAGCCATAGGCCACAAGTCTTCCATTTAAACACTCTTAATTCTTTTCCTTTCACAGTTTGTTAAAGTGTTTTACAGAAGTTCTTTAAAATAATTTCATCTCAAATACCAGTTTCTTCAGTGATACACAGTTCCATGAAATCTGTGTCTCCCTTTGATTGACAGGAATGAAAAGTAACTTCTGTCTTTTTTGGTAGCTTGAGGAAGTGAGACTATCAGCCAGATTCCTTTAGTAATAAAGCAGGAGAGATAAGATCTGGGTTGTGCTGGGTACTGTTTATACTTGTCTTTCAAGAGTGTGACTTTAGAAGCATTATATCACACTCTTGCCACTACAATGATTAGTACTAATAATCTTTTTTAGATGATAAAAAGGAAAATATCCAATGGACATAAAAATGGTCAAAAATTGTTTGCTTGTGTTTCTTACTGCAGGTCACTTCCCACCCCCACCCGCCAAAAGAAGATACAAAATGAGCATATGGTTGGGATGGTAACTCCGCTGGACATTCCAATTCACTCAGTTGCTTGTTCCCCACACAGATGAGGGGAAGAGGCATTAAGTCTTATTAGTAATGTTATAGCAGTAACCAGACGTGTTAATGGCAGCTTATTTCAGGTCCATCAATCCTTTGAGAACACATAGAGGAAATCATGGCTGTTGTTCTCCAACTGCCCACATCTGAATACATTCCACTACCACGGGAACTACAAAGGAAGGAAAAATGCATTTATTCCGGGATTCATTTACTAGGATTTTTAAGCGCCCTCTCTTCTGCAGAGCCCCAGAGCGGTGATGAGTGCTAGGGGCTGCTGTGTTTCCCGGCATGTGCTCCCATCCTCTGAGGGTCTTGAGAAGGATAGTGGATTGGTCCTGGAGCCCTCATGAAAGGAGGGGGTGGTCCCATGGGGTGGAACATGTGTGGCCCAAAACCTAGACGGGAGAGAACAAATCTGTTAGGGGTGCAATTCTCTTGACAACCTTTCAAACCATGAATCTTTCCAAGGTCCAAACCAGCTACACATAAATCACACTGGCATGGTGCCTCAGAAAACGTTGGCTCGCGAGACTCGCGCAGGAACGTCTACCCGCATGACTTCTTTGGTTTCAGAAACCTTTCCCCTCAAGATGGCTAAAAGCAACTCCAGAGGTCTCAGGTATTGCTAGTATGGCACCTGAGCCTTCGCTCTCTCTCAGACATGCCAATCCTACCAGATAGGATTTGATCAGAATTTGGGAGGTGAGGGAGACATCAGGCAAGACCCTGTCATCAATACTTTATACTGGAATGAAGGTTGTTCAGAAACCAGGACTTACTCCCGCGAGTATGGGAACTCTGCCCAGGCCAACCGGTTACTTGTGATTTACTTACACAGTTCACGCTGGCACTGACAGTGCTGTACAAAGTGCTGATCCCTAAACAGTTTATTACATGTCACGAACAAGATAAAGAGCTGGAGTCAAATTGTAACTTCATTACACAATTAAGCACACTATTTAGTTCATCTAACAATTTTTTTGTTAACATGACTTCCTTAGGAGCCTCCCTGGTGGTTTAGTGGCTAAGACTCCACACTCCATCTCTGATCAGGGAACTAGATCCCACATGCCACAACTAAGAGTTCCATGCCACAACTAAAGATCCTGCAAGCCACAAGTAAAGATCCCTCAAACTGCAACAAAAACCTAAGATTCTGCATGTGGCAACTAAGACCTGGTGCAGCCAAATAAATAAATAAAAAGATTAAGGAAAAAAAAAAAAGACTTCCTTAATGAATTTACATTCTGGTGCAAAATCCTTATCTTGCTACAAGCAGATGACACACAGCCTACCCTTTAAGCAATGATGCTCTCAGTTAGGATACAGAACAAACTGATGATGTTAAGTTGCTTTACAACTTAAGTTTAAACTTAAGTATGTCCAACTCTTTGTTATGCTATGGACTGTACCCTGCCAGCCTCTTTTGTCCATGGAATTTCCCAGGCAACAATACTGGAGTGGGTTGCCATTTCCTCCTCCAGGGGATTTTCCCGACCCAGGATCCTCTCTATGTCTCTTGCATTGGCAGGCGGGTTCTTTACCACTAGTACTACCTGGGAAGTCTTAAACTGATGACAGATGGTTGTAATCACAGTAACTCCCATTCTGATGATACATATACTTAGATCTTTAGAACTGGTGACTTCCTTCTTAGCAAGCCAGTAAAAAATGAAAATACCCGGAATGACAACAATCAGGTTTACTTGCAGACTTCTCTGGAGCAGACCCGAAAGCTTAGATACGTTAGACATGATGGTACAGGGTCTGGACAGACTTCAGGAGGCATTCCCTGAGTTAAGCCTAATGAATTTCTTCCCT
>SJYV01018899.1:44469-78745 GCA_006410875.1 Neotragus pygmaeus | reverse complement strand
TTTTTTATAACTGCAAATCTTTCTCCGATGTAATTAATCATTCCTGGTTGTGTGCCATCTTTAGAAATTCTAATGGTTATTAGGTCAAATAGAATCTCATGTAATTATTATCCTAAGCAAGGATGGAATAAGCACTGTTGAAGACTATTATCTGTCATCATAAAGAACTTTATAAAAATTCTAGTCAGCATGATACTATAGAGCAACTAAAAAAAATGTACTTGGTACAGAATTACGTTTTTTCAAGTTTTTGCCAAACACTGTTATTCCAGGGCAGGTGAAAGTAAAGCTAAGTCATAAAATTATATTCACAAACCTTAGATCGGTCTCAGTAATGGTATCCCCCAGACCACCAACATACAGTGTGGTGATAGTCTTGTCCTCTGGTGGGTCTAGACGTGGCATTGTTGAAGCCCGCTTTAAGAGTTTATCTGCCACAGGGTCATTGATTCCATAATATCGGTCTTTAATGTTCTGATCAGCAAGGGGGTCATCCGGATCTGTTGGTTTTTCATGTCTATGGTTCAAGAAAGAACAATGCATAAAGATGAAACAAAGGAAAAATTTTACAGGCACCAAACAAAAGCAGCTATATAAAGACTCCTGAAATGTTTTTTGAACCAGATACCATGGCCATAAGATGTGTATAAGAGACAGGAGCTGGAGAAGAGAAGATAGCTAGTTAGAGCCGAAGACCACAGGGCAGCAGTGTTTCCACTCCCCTGAAATCCTGGGGGTCCTGCTGGAGAAGACAGCTGCTGGGAGCAGAGGCTGGTCTCCTCCAACATTCCAGGACGGTCAGGGCAGTATGAGTATCTGAAGTTGGCAAGCTACTGGGTAGGCAGAATCTTCACTCACCTCCTGGGAGCCCTGGAACGGGCTCGAGCTTGATTCCAGAGTCTGTGGTTCCGTCCTTCTCCTTTTCTTTCCCTCTGGCTGCCTGGGACCTGGGAGACACAAACGGTCATGCTATCAGCACTTGGTTCCACCTTCTCTTGCACCTCTGTTTCTCACCTTTCCTGGTCCAACAGAGCTCCTTCACTCCTGCCTCCTCTTTAGCACTCACTTTTTCCTCATAAATGCCAGAGGACACAGTGGATAGGAGCAAAGGTTTTGAAGACAGAAAGACTTGGTTTCATAATTTGCTAGAGTCGCTTTAGGGGACGCAGGAGGCAGCCACACTGTGTTGAGCCTAGTGTTCAGGAGGCACTCTATGAGGCCTGCTGCTGCTCTGAGAGGTCTCCCTGGCTCCAAGCCAGAAACGTGTTCCACTTTTGAACGTTCAGGGTATTTTACCTGTCTCTCTTATGCAATAAACACTTTCAGGCTTAAATTAGCTGTTCTTCTTTACTAAACAATTGGCCTTTAAGTACAGAATCCAGGTCTATTTAATTCATGTGTAAACTCACATGCCCTAGTATTATCTTTGGCCTATAATATCTGGTCACAAAACATATGAACCTTCAGAGCATCAGATTACTACATGAAAACACTGAATAAATTTCCAAAGTAACATCTTCCTGATATCCACAGGAACGAGCATCAGACATAATGAAAAATTCTTTTTAAATGTCCTACTAATTTAAGGCTGTTCACCAACAGCTTACTGGCCCCCAGATAATGAAAAGGTTTCTTGAAAATCTCAATAATGCTTTTTTTTTGATGTGTCATGCAGCTTATGGGATCTTAGTTCCCTGACCAGGGACTGAACCCACACCACCTGCAGTGAAAGCAGAGTCTTAACCACTGGCCGGCCAGGGAAGTCCCAATGCTATTTTAATACAGTCTCATGCTCACCTTCCCCATTTCACGTTGAGCCTGCGGCCATTGACAATCAACTTATTAAAGGACTTCTCCGCAGCCACTTCAGCAGCCTGTCTTGTAGCAAACTGGATGAAAGCACACTGCTGTCTTTGCACAACAGTGATGGTCCGGATCTCTCCAAACTGGTAGAAGTGATTCCTGAAGGGATACAGGTAGAGAAAAATGAGAGCTGACAACACAGACATTCCCAGAAGGTTGAATATGGATTATTAACTCTTTCATTGATTCACCACGAGGCAAGTGGCCTCACGGTGATCTGCCTAATTACCTGTAGGGGGTTTCCCCTATGCCTACTGTGGTTGCCCCTACTGTGGGCACTGTGTACTGAGGAAGGGAAAGAAAAAACATGAGTAAAGGCTATCAAACATCTCAGGGCTTTTCCTATGGAGGAAAGGGGGCTCCAGTAGGTTTCCTAAGGATGTTAAATCCTAGATAAGAGGTTAGCAAAGTATTGTGCCCAGGGCTGATGGGCCAAGAATGTTTAAATAAAAAATGTTTTAAGGTTGCAAAAAAGAAGAAGAGAAAGAGGAGGTGGAAGAAAGTCTGTCATCCCTGGGGAACTGTCTAGCTTACTTAGGTTTAATGTAGATAGGCTAACAAGGGCAGGTTCTACACCTGGAAGAGTTTCTTCTCCACACTCTTTGTAAGAAGTAATTTCCACCACTACCTGCCCAGATGTCTTATCTAACCAAGCAAAATACAATAACACAAAATTACCAAATACCAATCTCTTTTTAAAAAATCAACAAGTTAAACCATCTATTTTTTTTTATAACTGCAAATCTTTCTCCGATGTAATTAATCATTCCTGGTTGTGTGCCATCTTTAGAAATTCTAATGGTTATTAGGTCAAATAGAATCTCATGTAATTATTATCCTAAGCAAGGATGGAATAAGCACTGTTGAAGACTATTATCTGTCATCATAAAGAACTTTATAAAAATTCTAGTCAGCATGATACTATAGAGCAACTAAAAAAAATGTACTTGGTACAGAATTACGTTTTTTCAAGTTTTTGCCAAACACTGTTATTCCAGGGCAGGTGAAAGTAAAGCTAAGTCATAAAATTATATTCACAAACCTTAGATCGGTCTCAGTAATGGTATCCCCCAGACCACCAACATACAGTGTGGTGATAGTCTTGTCCTCTGGTGGGTCTAGACGTGGCATTGTTGAAGCCCGCTTTAAGAGTTTATCTGCCACAGGGTCATTGATTCCATAATATCGGTCTTTAATGTTCTGATCAGCAAGGGGGTCATCCGGATCTGTTGGTTTTTCATGTCTATGGTTCAAGAAAGAACAATGCATAAAGATGAAACAAAGGAAAAATTTTACAGGCACCAAACAAAAGCAGCTATATAAAGACTCCTGAAATGTTTTTTGAACCAGATACCATGGCCATACCAAAGCATAATTATTAAAACAGAGCTAATATCAAGGAACTTACTCTATCACACAAGGACGTGCTAGCCTCCTAAAAGTCACTTAAATGGCCATAGGGTGGAAGTTTCCTTATAAACAAATGCTTTTTGGCCTTCTCTGGTGGTACAGTGGATGGGAGTCTGCCTGCCAATGTAGGGGACACAGGCTCAATCCCCGGTCGGGCAAGACTTCACACGCCGTGTAGCAACTAAGCTGGTGCACCACAACTACTGGAGCTCCCAGGCTCTAAGGCCCTTGAGCCACAATGAACGAGCCTGTGTGCCGCAACTACTGCAGCCCAAAAACCTAGAGCCTGTGCTCTGCAACAAGAGAAGCTACCGCAATGAGAAGCCTGTGCACCAAAACAAAGAGTAGCCCCCACTCACTCCAAGTAAAGAAAAGTTCACACACAGCAACAAACACCCAGAGCAAGCAACAAATAAATAAATGTGAAAGAAATGCTTCTCGCACAATTCACTTCAAAACCAAAGTAACCACAACGTGGTTACCCCTCTCTAGGGCAACGGTTCTTAATGTATCTGAGGTCTTGCATTCCACTCGAGAGTCTGATTAATCTATGGACTCAACCCCAGAAATACGGAGAGCTACTTTTTTGTCAGGGGTGGGGTTTACCAACTCCAAGGTAAGAACTCCTAATCCAGATGCCTAGCAGTCTTGACTCAAACATACTCACATTTTAGAAGTCTGGCTTTAATCTGATTTCAACTATACACTGAGACTCAAGCCAGGCGCACCATGAGAGCCAAGACTGACAGCGTAGATAGGAACTTGAGGTCAACACTGCTATTTTACGGCAGAGCAATTTAGTCTCCCAAGGCTTGGTTATAGGTAAAAGCTCCATTATACGTAAAGACAACAATTTAGTCAATCTCTGCTCCTAAGATGTAATATACATGACACTAGCTGTATAAACTTTAACATTTTTGAAGCATAAATAATTTAGTCTAGCACCTCCCCTTAACTAGTCATCTGAAAGCAAACACTGAAAAAGCACTTCAGCTCTTGCCTGTATGGACACTCCTCTCCTCTCTTACATTCTCCTTTCACCCAGAAGGAGCAAATGTGCGGTCGATTCCTTTTGTAGTAGGGTGTGGTCCGGGCCAGTTTGAGCAGCATGTCACTGGTGGATGTGGCTTTCCCCAACATGCCAACTGGCCGTGTTCCATCAGAGTTGGAAATCTACAGAGGAATGACACATTCCGAAGGTAAATTACCCAGACTATGTCAATCCCCTAGGATTCTTTCATCAAATATAAAACTGTATCAAGCAAGTGGCAGCACACCTCTCTCTCCATATTTTGTGTGTAGTACTCTTTGTTGACGTCAGACTTTGGCATGTCATCCTTAAAAGACAATCCTGCATCACGAACCTGGATGGGCAGACCTAGAACAAAGCAAAGGAAGAAAAAACTCAAGAACATTTAAAACCATATCCAAACTGAGTATGTAGACAGAATAATATAACATCATTCTTCCTATCTCCACTTTATTTGCTAATAGAAGCTTTATTTTAATTCAGAATCTATAGCACTGTCAAGCTAATACTACTACAGAGCATTCTAAGAAATTATCCAAATTCCCAAGTTTTCATGAAATGAATGTTTAAATATTTTAGATGGACAAGCTCTTACTGTAGTCAGATTTGACCTGCAATTAATAACACAAATAGCTTTTACTATATCATGATTTAAAACAAATGTAAAAAGTGTATTATTTTTGGCCCTGTCCTCCAGATCCTCTCAATAGTCATAGTCATGTAAGGATCACTGTACTGCAGAACTAGAACACTCCCTTAACAAACATACAAATAATATTAAACAGTGTGTGATCAGGATTCTGCTTAGCAGAGTTAACTTTCTGAACTTAACGTAAATCAGCTTAGATTTTCCTTTTTCATTTTATTGTATAGTAGAAACTTGCTGAAAGGATGTTTTTCTGAAAAACAGAAAGTCACCTGCAGTTAAAAAGTCACTCCCCAAAGCAGTTACTCTGAAACAGTAGCAATAAAGTGTATCAGTCCTAACAACACACTTGATACAGAAACCCAAAGCAAATTAGCCTGAACTTTGGTAGAGATTGAGGAAAAAATGTTCTGGATCTAGACAGGAGTCCAAGGCAAAGAAATTACCTGTCATAGCAACAATGCTTCTAACTTACCTTGGCTACAAAGGTATACAGAAGGCCTTAAAACCTCCCTTCTGTATAATATAGTATTTAGTATAGTTGTGTTGATTAATTACCGACCTTTCTTAAAAATCACGATTGTTGTTCAGAACTCTAGAATAACCTAGTATGGTTCTTTTCTTCTTGGGAAAAGCAGAGCACAACAGACATTTCAAAGTGGGTCAGCACCAGAGACAGGGTGAGAAGAGGGAGACAGGAAGACTGCTCTGTTGTTTAGAGCGGCTGCACACTTTCGGAACTATGGGACAAGTCAAACATACCATATTCTAGGTCTAAGAGGCAGGTCTGACAGACATTCTTCAATTTACTGCAGGTCTGGCACACTTCAGTCTTCTTGAAACGCATGCGGACCCCAGGGCACCAGCGGAACACTGTGAATGGCCTGGCACAGATCTGGAACACAAGATAAAGCCGCAGAGTGTTAATGGTGCTGATCTGGACAATTAATCCAGGAGACTCAGTAACATCAGGGGATTCAAAGAAAGGATCCCCACATCTAGGCTTTAGAGGAGATCTTAGCAATCATCTAGTCTAAACAGGATCTGATGTTTCAATCTTTTACAACACTCTTCTTCAGTAGTTTAAATACTCAAAAATCAAAGTCCTCCCACTCTAGAGGTCACCAGCATTAACGATGTAATTCTTAATCTTTTATGGGATGAGTAGGGAGTGTCCTATGCTTCTTTAAAAATCTTCTATCTATGACCTTCCTCCTTAGCTTAAAAATGTTCATAGGCATAATCACAGAACATTTGGTATATGCAATCCCAGGGGGTTCAGAGACCAACCACAGACATCAAGTTAAGAATCCTTGCACTAAATGGCTCATTTTCTTACCCCTACCCTAAGTAGTTAACAGCCAAAGAGTACATAAATGATACATGAATGAATGTGTCACACTCACTTTTATAAAGGACTTCAAACCTCAGGGAGTCAAAGAAAAAAGGAAAATAAAACTAAACCATTACACTTAAACACACTTACTTTGCATTCCTTCCCATACTTTTCTTTGGTCTGAAATAGAAAAAAATAGAGGAGTTACAGACATGGGGGTAAAAAGCTGATGCCTGCTCCTTCTCTACATCAGTTGAGTTCAGTTCAGTTCAGTTGCTCAGTTGTGTCCAACTCTTTGCGACCCCACGAATCACAGCACACCAGGCCTCCCTGTCCATCACCAATTCCTGGAGTTCACTCAAACTCACGTCCATCAAGTCGGTGATGCCATCTAGCCATCTCATCCTCTGTCGTCCTCTTTTCCTCCTGCCCCCAATCCCTCCCAGCATCAGAGTCTTTTCCACATAGGATCCAAGAAAAGTATCTGGAAATCCCTGGCATCTTAAGGTGGGGGAGAGGGAAACGGGACCCTACCCTTTTGGGGGAGGAGGGCAAGGAAGGGGCTGGGATATAATATAATCACATACAAACTATGACCTCTTAAGAATTTTATGGATCTAACATGGAGTAAGTAAGTACTTTTCCACAACCACAATTCTTAGATTCACCNGCCATCTCATCCTCTGTCGTCCTCTTTTCCTCCTGCCCCCAATCCCTCCCAGCATCAGAGTCTTTTCCACATAGGATCCAAGAAAAGTATCTGGAAATCCCTGGCATCTTAAGGTGGGGGAGAGGGAAACGGGACCCTACCCTTTTGGGGGAGGAGGGCAAGGAAGGGGCTGGGATATAATATAATCACATACAAACTATGACCTCTTAAGAATTTTATGGATCTAACATGGAGTAAGTAAGTACTTTTCCACAACCACAATTCTTAGATTCACCTCTGGCTCCCAAGTTTTCTCCCAAGAACAATTTCCTAATGGTTTCCACAATCCCTAAAGCACGGAGGATGCAGCCAGGGCCAGTCCATTTTCCAAAGTTTAGTCAGAGCTAACTACTATAGACTCATCCTGTGATGGTCCTCTGTATACAGTAAATCAGTATCTCTGAGATTGATCACAACACAGCCCTAATTATTAAATATAAACTGCTGCTAATTTTACTCTTATTTATAAGGAGAGAAAGTACCTTACACTAAACACATTATAAGGTGTGGAGGCCAAAAGGTACTTGAGTTCAGTCCTGGTTCTCCTAATTTGCTGAGGTCCCTGGAGTCAGAATATCTGAACTGAAATCCCAGCTCCACACCTTACTTGCTGTATTGAAAAGACATAAACTTTCTTTGCCTCTGGTTAACAGCCCTGCTGTGATTTACATCAGTCGTGTCAGACCTGCTGCTGCTGCTAAATCGCATCAGTCGTGTTCAACTCTGTGCTACCCCATAGACGGCAGCCCACCAGGCTCCTCTATCCCTGGGATTCTCCAAGCAAGAGTACTGGAGTGGGGTGCCTTCTCCGATTAACTATTATTATGACTCCTAGATCACAGGCCGTCGCCGAGTTCCAAAGTGAGAGAACATGAAAGTCCTTTGCAAATTCTTCCTACGCTTCGGGTTATTAAAGAAGCATCATTACTTCTTCGTGGCTAAGAGAAATACATGACCGACAGTGTGCGAGTACCACAACATTGACAGAATATATACAGTAGGTCCCGTTTTACCCTCAATCACTCACCATTCGGATATATGGGTTTTCTCCAAGACACGTCTGGCACAGAATAGGGAAGTCCTGGTGAAAATGGGAAAGCTGGTTGAACGCCAAGCTCCAAAGGCCTTGCCGTCTCAGCCACTGTCGTGCGGCGCGGGGGAGGGGGCGAGGACCCAGGCTGGGGGAACAGGGGGAACCCGTGGTCCAGCACGGGCCGGGTCGCGGGAGGGGCTCTGTATGCACTTCCGGGAGGCGGCGGGAGTAAAGACCCGCTCGAAAGGAGTGGAGGAAGTAGGCACAGAAAGGGAGCTGGTCCCAGACCCTGGCTAAACCCCCTCCATCCAAGCCCTCAGGAGGGCCGCCCTCCAGCTTTCAGCCGTAGCCGAGTTAGGCCGCGGTGCTGGCTTCTTCTTTGAATTCCCTCGGCCGCACCGCAGCCACGTCCCTGCCCGCCCGCTGGAGGCCTGACTTCGCTGCCTCTTTCTGTTCTCCTCCGGCAGGCTCACTCACCGCATCCTCCCAATTCTGCCTGTTGTAGGTGTTGGAACCTAGAGAGGTCGCCATCTTGAGAGCGTCTGGAGGCAGCCGCAGCTTCCGAGTTGGGAGAGGACCGCCACAATCCCGTCAGGCCCCGCGGCTGCCTCTCGGCACGTCGACGTCTTATTTACGCGTCTTGCGCGCCCTTGAGGGAGATACCATGTGTAATAGCATCGGTCGCTTGGAATTTCTTAACAATTGGTCTCTAGTTACTTCCTTCCAGTGGTGACAGCCAGGAATGAAGAGTCACAAGTCCAACTGGTTTATTTAAAAATTGAGTGAAAGAATAAAGGAACTATAATGAACGAGGGCCTGGAATTAAAACAGCGTCGACCCCAATGAGCGCTTATTATGCCAAAAAGTGGGGGGAACGTCTTGCGGTGACTATCTCATTTAATTCCCACAGTAAGCCCACTATAGGGTTGCCAGATGTAGCAAAAACAAGGAACGTCTAGTAAAATTTGAATTTCAGATAAACAACTGTTTTAGTATAAATTNGCTTGGAATTTCTTAACAATTGGTCTCTAGTTACTTCCTTCCAGTGGTGACAGCCAGGAATGAAGAGTCACAAGTCCAACTGGTTTATTTAGAAATTGAGTGAAAGAATAAAGGAACTATAATGAACGAGGGCCTGGAATTAAAACAGCGTCGACCCCAATGAGCGCTTATTATGCCAAAAAGTGGGGGGAACGTCTTGCGGTGACTATCTCATTTAATTCCCACAGTAAGCCCACTATAGGGTTGCCAGATGTAGCAAAAACAAGGAACGTCTAGTAAAATTTGAATTTCAGATAAACAACTGTTTTAGTATAAATTTGTTCCAAACATGCTTACACTAAATAATGACTCGTTTTTCTGAAAGTGAAATTTAGGAGGATGTCCTGTACTTTTCTGGCAACCACTGCCCTCTAGGCAAGTGTGACTGTACCTCGTTGATAGAAGGAAACCGAGGTTTAGAGAGATTAACTTGCTTCTGGTCGTGTAGCTAAAAAAATGGTGAAGCCACAAATCCAAAGACAATAGTACTTTTTTGCAACTTCTTAAATGAAAAGCCTTACAGATCAACACGTGTATTGTTAAATCATTTTTGGAACAACTATTATTTTGGGTTTGACTTTTGCAGATGGTGACTGCAGCCATGAAATTAAAAGACAGTTACTCCTTGGAAGGAAAATTATGACCAACCTAGAGAGCATATTAAAAAGAAGAGACATTATTTTGCCAACAAAGGTCCACCTAGTCAAGGCCTATGGTTTTTCCAGTAGTCATGTATGGATGTAGAATTGGACAATAAAGCAAGCTGAGCACAGAAGAATTGATGCTTTTGAACTGTGGTGTTGGAGAAGACTCTTGAGAGTCCCTTGAACTGCAAGGAAATCTAACCAGTCCATCCTAAAGGAGATCAGTCCTGGGTGTTCACTGGAAAGACTGATGTTGAAGTTGAAACTCCAATACTTTGGCGACCTGATGTGAAGAGCTGACTCATTTGAAAAGACCTTGATGCTGGGAAAGATTGAGGGCAGGAGGAGAAGGGGATGACAGAGGATGAGATGGTTGGATGGCATCACCAACTCAATGGACAATGGGTTTGGATGGACTCCGGGAGTTGGTGATGGACAGGGAGGCCTGGCATGCTGCAGTTCATGGGGTCGCAAAGAGTCGTACATGACTGAGTAACTGAACTGAACTTGGCATATTGTATTCGAAATTCATCCATATTGTTACATATACCAGTAATTTGTACCTTTTTATTGCCGAGAATTTCACTGTATGGATGTATTTGGGGTTAAAACACACACACATTTGCCAATTAATAAACATTTGAGTTATCCAGATTTCAGTGAATACAAATAAAGGCATTATAAACATTCACATACAGGTTGTTGTATAGACATAGGTTTTCATTTTGCATGTGGATTGGGATTGCTTGATCATATGGTCTATTTTTTCCTGTATAGGAAAGTGCTTGGGTTTATCTGAGCTTCACACATTTGTGATTTGTTGTATTTTTAAAATTCTTAACAGTTATTTAAATATTCTGCTCAGTTTCTTCTCCGTCTGTGACTCCAATGATATATTAGACTATATGATATCATCCTATATACCTTGAGGGCTTCCCTGGTAGCTCAGACAGTAAAGAATCTGCCTGTAATGCAGGAGACCCAGGTTCAATCCCTGGATTGGAGAGATCCCATGGAGAAGGGAATGACAACCCGCTCCAGTATTCTTGCCAGATAATTTCATGAATAGAGGAGTCTGGTGGGCTACAGTCCATGGGCTCACAAAGAGTCAGGCACAACTGAGCAACTACTATATATTATTATTCATAGACCTTGAGTACTGTTTTCTTTTTGGGAGTTTCAGTTTGGATAATTTCTGTTGACCTGTTTCCGTTTTGATAAGCCCAGAGAAGATATTCCTCATCTCTGATCTTGTGGTTTTCATTTCAGTTTGTCCCTTTCTTATAGTTTCTGTTTGCTGAAATCTCGTGTATATTATCCCAATTTTCAACTAGATCTTCAACATGTTAATCAGAGTTAAGTCCCTGACCAATAGTTTCAATATCTAGGTCATATGTGAATATAGTCTTATTGTTTTGTCTATCACAAATGGGTTGGTTTTTTTCTTGCTTCTTTGTGTATCTCAAAATTTTTATTGAATGCCAGTTGTTACTTATATATCAGTAGAGACTGAATTCAATAATATTAATGTCTGGAAATAAGCAAGTCTCTTATCCTACCAGGCCATTGCCAGGTCTGGTCAATCTAGACAGGAACTGGGCTAGGTTTGTGCTTTGTTGTTGCTATGCTTGCCTTTAGTGTACCACAGATTTCATATCACTAATGTTATTTTGTCTTTTGGTTGGGACTGTAGAATTTTTCTCAAGTGTTCATACTTCATCCTTAGCTTTCAGCTGTTGTGCATACCTGCACCATAACGACAGGTCTCTATGCTTGCTGGGTTGATAGAGAGGTCAGGGTTCTTTGTTCTAATTTGGCTTCAGTCTTTAGTAAGTCCTTTGTCCCCAGACCTTGGGGATGAGTCTCTTTTCAGCATTCTTGTCCCGCCTTTCTGTGGCAGCCAAACCCCAACTTGTATCTGTGGTTGGTCTTGAGGGGGAGTTTCCTGCCCCTCTTGCATTTGCAGGAGGCCTTTAATGGTGTTGGTATAAAATCCTGGGGCTTAGGATTGCATCCTGCCCCTTTCAAGAGCAGAGGTTCTTTCTTCCCTTGGCCCAGCAGCAATGAGTCTTTCCTACGGAGACAGGGTTTTCTGCTCCCCCTCTCCCAGTGGCTTAGGCCTTTTAGCTCTTACTGAGGGAAGGACCTAGGCAGGGAAAAGCAAGGTTTCATGACTTTCCTATGCCTCCTTCCTTTGCANAGCAGCAATGAGTCTTTCCTACGGAGACAGGGTTTTCTGCTCCCCCTCTCCCAGTGGCTTAGGCCTTTTAGCTCTTACTGAGGGAAGGACCTAGGCAGGGAAAACCAAGGTTTCATGACTTTCCTATGCCTCCTTCCTTTGCATGCCTCCAAACCCAGGGGGGCTCTACAGAGGTCCAGCACCCCCACTCCTCCCAAGTCTTTCTCACGAACATGGGGTGGAGTTTTTGGAGAGAGGTGGTCCGTGCATGCAGAGTCCCTCTATATCTCAGGCTCCCAGGGGTTTTATACTGTCATGTTAGCTTCAGTTTGGCCTTTAGCAATTCTTTAATATTTTAGTCGATTTTCTCTCATCTGTGTATATGGTGGTCAACACCTCCCTGCTCTGCTACAAGTGAGCAAGTCTACATCCTGTCTCTCCTTGGAGGGGTTTGTCCATCCTTGAAATTCAGGCTAGTTGACTGCCGTGCCACATTGGCCATCTGACAGACCCAATAAAATGCATGATTTTGTCATCTATCCTGTTTTCTGTTTGAGTCAGGGTGATACTCTTTCCAGATATCTGCATCACAGGCGTAAGTGGAACTTCTGAGTCTCCTTTTACTTAATATATTTTAAGAGGAACACTTTTAAAATCACTTTGGTAATGTTAAATCCTATCAGATGTGAAGAAGTAGGCTTAAGAACAAATACAATGAAAACGAAACAGTACTTTTCAGTAAGCTACTGTTGTCTGCCAAAGGCTGAGCCATAAGCCCGGTTTTTGTTTTTGTTTTTGTTTTTTAAGAAAGTGTTACATAGGACTTCCCAGGGGGCGCAGTGGATAAGAATCTGCAAGCCAATGTAGAGAACATCCCTTGTCCGGGAAGATTCCACATGCTGCGGAGCTATGTGCCACAACTCCTGAAATCTGTGTGCTCTAGGGACCTCAACAACGAGTAGCCCCCACTCTCCAAAGCTAGAGAAAGCCCTGGAGCACCAATCAAGACTCAACACAGCCATGAAGAAATACAATTATGTGTGTATGTGTGTGTGTGTATATATATGTGTGTGTCACATAAAAGAACTGATACTTTACCTTTGATGTAACAGAAACAGAAAGATGGGTGGGGAGGAGAGCAAGGCATGAAAATGAAACAACTTTTTGACTGTTTGAGTCCATGTTGTTTAATGTTACTTTTGCTTCACTGTCTTGTGTAGGCAGTTTATATTGTGAAATAAGTTTCATTATAGATGTCCCTGACCACTAGAAAATGGGGATAAGTAAAGGCTGACCCTTGAACAACACAGGTTTGAACTGCAAGGGTCCACTCATACACACTCCCTGCCCCCTGTCCAATAAACACATACTATAGTACTACACAATCTGCAACTTGGTTAAATCTGTGGATACAAAACCTTGGATACAGAGGCCAACTATAAACTTACACACAGGTTTTTACCCCAGTGTCAGTGTCCTAAACCCCTGCATTGTGCACTATTCAAGGATCAACTATATTGCAACTGAGCAAGTGACTTAGCTCTTGAGTTTAATTTACTCCAGACTATCCTTTGACTGGAATATACTGGGTTGGTCCAAAAGTTCGTTTGAGTTTTTCCTTAACTTATGGGAAAACCCTAACAAACTTTTTGGTCAATCCAGTAGAAGAAACATTACAAAAGGGCCTGGATTTGGCTCTGTAGGGGTGAGCAATACAGCAAAGGAGTGATACACATACAAAACCCAGTATAGGGAAGTGGTAAATGCCCTGGAAAGGTTAGGTACTAAAGATTAAGACCACATCTAAATGGGATGAAAAGAGAGGTGAGAGCAGGAAATTAACTCTGGAGAAGGCACAGAGAGGAAAAAGTATCCTAGGCAGAGATGACACCAGCACAAGAGAGGTCAAAGCAAGTAAGATATTTGGCTTATGACAAAANGACCCCATGGACTGCAGCCTACCAGGCTCCTCCATCCATGGAATTTTCCAGGCAAGAGTACTGGAGTAGGGTGCCATTGCCTTCTCCGGGTCACTAATGCTAACCATTTCTACATCTAGTTTTCAAGTCAGAATTTACTTGATTTATCAACAGTATTTGTTACTGCTGGTCACTCTCTCTTTCAAACACCTTTTTCAACTTATTCCACGACACTGTTCTCTTGGTTCTCCTCTTCCTTGGCCCCTCCTTCTCAGTCTCCTTTACTGTCTCCCCACCACTTCCCAACCTAAAATTCTAGAGTACCCAGGGCTCAGTCATCAAACCACTTCTCTTTCTGTATTTACTCCCCTGATAATTGCATTGTTTTAATAATCATCTATATACTAACAACATTCAAATTTATATCTCCTGCCCAAACTTTTCCTCTCAACTCCAGACTTACATGTTTAACTACCTTTTCGATATTGCCTCTTAGATATTAATAGACATCTCAATAGGCTTTCTTACCTCTCAAGCCCCACCCAAACCTGCTCCTCTTGTGTAGACATCCCTATCTGCATATGTGGCAAGCCTATCTTAAAAACCTTGGAGTCTTGATTCTTCTCTTTCTCACCCAGATTCCCCAGATCTAATCCATGGGCAAATCCTATCACCTTTGCCTTTAGAAAATAGCCAAAGTTCATTTACTCTCATCATCTCTACTGCATATTACTCTGAACAGATTACCATTATCTTTCACAAATTATTACAGTGACCTCCTAACTGCTTCTACCTTAAAGTCTGTTCTCTATGCTGCTGCCAGTTGTCAAATCAGATCATACACGTTCAACAACTCAAAGCCCTCGAGTGGCTTCTCATCTTTCCTCATGGCCTAGAAGGCTCTGCCCATTCTGGTTCCCTAGTATCTCTCTGACCTCATCTCCTGTGAGTTTCTGGCTTGCTCATTCCATTCTAGGTACACTGGCCTCTGCCCTGCCCTCAAAAACTTCAAATGTGTTCCCACCTTAGCTTAGCACTTGCTGTTCCTTTTGCCTAGAATACACTTCCTTAGTTACGTCTAAGGCTTGCTCTTTGGTTCCTTCAGGTCTCTATTCAGATATTACCTTATTAAACCCCATGTGGCTCAGATGGTAAAGAATCTGCCTGCAATGCAGGAGACTCAGGTTAGACCCCTGGGTCAGGAAGATCCCCTGGAGAAGGAAATGGCAATCCACTCTAGTATTTTGTCATTGTTCAGTCGCTCAGTCATGTCCGACTCTTTGTGACCCCATGGACTGTAGCACGCCAGGCTTCCCTGTTCTTCACCATCTGGAGCTTGCTCCAACTCATGTCCATTGAGTTGGTATTGAGTCGATGCCATCTGACCATCTGCCCTCTGTTGTCCCCTTCTCCTCCTGCCTTCACTCTTTCCCAGCATCAAGGTCTTTTCTAATGAGTCAGCTCCTACACACCACCCTAAAGAATTGAGCTTACTTTGTCTGCTGTTTCCCTTCAGCCCTTTTCCTGAAGAGAAATGATTTGGTAGGACTCCATTGAGAAAACAATTCAATTAATCTTTTGTCAGCCTCAGGTTTTCTTACTGGAGAACAGGTTGTAAGCCTGCAAATACTAGTGTGATAAAGATACCAGAGGACTACCCTGGTGGCTCAGTGGTGAGGAATCCACCTGCCAATGCAGGGGACAGGTTTGATCCCTGATCCAGGATGATCCCACATGCCGCAAAGCAACTAAGCCCGTGTTCCACAACTACTGAGCCCGTTCTCTAGAGCCCAGGAACCACAACTAGTGAGCCCCTGTGCTGTGACTACTGAAATGCAAGTGCCTAGAACCTGTGCTCCACAGTAAGAGAAGCCACCACAATGAGAAGCCTGCCTGCCACAACTAGGGAAAAGCCCACACAGCAATGAAGATCCAGCACAGCCAAAAGAAAATGAATAAGAAATAAAATTGTTTTAAAAATTAAAGATAGCAGAATATACAGGACTACAGCTCTTTTTCAGCTTTTATATCAATGTGACAGAAGTACTTAGTCTGATATGGGTCATACTGTAAAAGAAACCAGTTATGGATTGACCAATGATATTACCTCACTGCTTATCTTTTCCTTGGCTTCTGTAGAAGCAGTTTGAATCCTTATAATTGAGCAGCTGAGCATCACTATCCCTCTTCTCTCTCATGTAGCTCTGGGTCTTAGGGAAAATTGGTCTTCAGTCATAGATCTATGTAGAAAGGTTCTTCCCATAGAGGACAGGGACACACTAAAAGCTATCCAATAAAGAAGTAAGACAGTGAATACCCAGACAAATGGCAGAGTTGCTGCTCTCACTAACTATACACTATTGTTCTGCCTGTCCTTCCATCCTGAAGAAGACACAGGAGTTAGATCTTCAGATTACCCATTACTAAACTGCTGCATTTTTTTTTCCCTTCCCCAGATTCTTTATCCAGACCGAGACGGACAGTGTTCACTAGAGCCATCGAGGGCCGTGAATTGCATTGGCAGGACAGCCACTTACAGCGAATCATCAGCAGTGATGTATATACAGCTCCTGCCTGCCAGCGGGAAAGTGAGAGGCTACTCTTCAATTCCCAAGGCCAACCACTGTGGCTTGGTAAGTGTACTTATCCTACTCTAAGAATTTCAGAGCCCAGTCTCACCTCATGTCAGGCCTGAGTGAGCCATCTCCATAGGTACCAGCAACACAACTACCCTTTGGACAGTCTTCATCCAGATCTTTTGCGGCCTTGACTAGGGCCTCAGGGTATAGCCTGAGCCACTTGTATATGTTCTCAGCTGAAGTACAGTAATCTCAGAAAGAGATGTTTCTATTGTTTCCTGAGTTTGAGGAGGGGAAAGGAGCTAATAAATCTAAAGGAGTACTAACAAAACCATTAGACATCAGTTCGTAGATTCTTAGCAGTTACTGAGCAACATTAGAATCTACTCTGAAATTACATGTTTTGCTAAAAAGGCATGAACTTTGAAACTTAAATCGCTCTGTACTAGTAGCTCAGACTGTCTGCATTTGTCACCAAGCTGTCTTCCTTTCCTCATTCCTTCCTTTATCATCATAGAATAAAGCTGTTCCATCATGAGTTTAAACTCTCCTCTGGCCTTCTGTGAGTCTATTCTTGACTTTGTTACAGAATGCATATTCCACACTACACACTTATAAAATAATATTCATTCTCTGAGTCTTAAAACAATAGCATACATTTTTATTATCATCTCCTAATTCCCTACCTTTGTCCCTCATCCCATATCTTTGTCTTTCACAAGAGCCTGCCAAATCTGGATGTGTGGCTGTCTCTCTTGAAAGTTTTTGGCCAAACTCACTGTATGTCACTACCTGAAATTCCCACTGATTATTTTTCCTCTACTCTGATCTAATACTTTTAAAACATAAATCTAACAAGTGTGTGAAAAATACACACCCCATTATAAACAAAGATCCAAATCAAAACAACACTGAATTACTATGTTCCAGTTGTCAAATAGGAATTTTTTAAAATAAAGATAACTGGTTTTGGTGTAGGAGAGGCTACAATGGATATAGTAATCTCATATCCTACTGGTAGGAATGTAAATACTTACTGCAGTTCAGCAACACTTATCAAAAGCCTTTAAAATAAATTCATAGCCCTTGATCCAGGAATTCTACATCTAGGAATTTATCCTGAGCTGTAATTAACTAAGAATGTACATAAAGTTATGAGGTTTATTAGAGCATGAACATATAACGTATAGATGAGAAAAATTAAAAACAATAATGTCCAGCAATAGGGGACTGATTGAGCCAATGGATAGTACACATATTTAGTGGAATGATATATAATCATTTTTAATACTATGGAAGTATATTTAATGGTATGGAAAAATATTTACAATGAATTATTAAGTGGAAAAACCTAATTATAAAACAATAATTATAATACCTCATTTTCATTAAAATTAATTAGGAAAGCCTAGAGATACATATTTTTCATAAAAATATGACATTAGAAATAATGGTTATCTCTGATTTTTATTTTCTATTTTATCTGTATTTTCTATAATTATTGCTATAATTTTTCTGTTTATTAATCCTGTTTCCTGAGAACCTATTATGTGCCAGGTAGCATGCTGGGCAAAGCAACTACAAAAATGTATAAGAAATGGTCACTGTCCTCAAAGAGCTCATAAATAATACATAAAAAGATCATTATAAAACAGTTCAAAAGAAGTGACAAGATAGAAATATATACAGAAAGAAAATATTTGAGCTATATGCTTTGTAGGGCAAAGCTATATGCTTTGTGTATATATATGCCCTTTCCCCATTTATAAGTGTTTGGTAGTCATCCATTATGCCTAAGGTAAATCCAAACTTCTTAGAATGGCATTCAAAGCTCTTAACATTCCAGACTCCACCTTTCCAGTCTATCTCTAGCCACATAACCTAACTTAACACAAAACTACTTGCCATACTCTGGAGATGTTATCCAGAATACTTTTCACGTTTTACTTACATGCATTTATTTATATGTTCTCTTTGCCAGGGATGCCTGTTTCTGTTTTTCTACCTATTTAAAATATTACTTGCCCTACAAAGCATATAGCTCAAATATTTTCTTTCTGTGTATATTTCTATCTTGTCATTTCTTTTGAACTGTTTTATAATGATCTTTTTATGTATTATTTATGAGCTCTTTGAGGACAGTGACCGNTATTTAAAATATTACTTGCCCTACAAAGCATATAGCTCAAATATTTTCTTTCTGTGTATATTTCTATCTTGTCATTTCTTTTGAACTGTTTTATAATGATCTTTTTATGTATTATTTATGAGCTCTTTGAGGACAGTGACCGTTTCTTATACATTTTTGTAGTTGCTTTGCCCAGCATGCTACCTGGCACATAATAGGTTCTCAGGAAACAGGATTAATAAACAAGTGAGGCCTTCCCTCTATAAAAGTAGTTTATTGCTGCATTAGGTTCCTGAGGTTCGTGTTCAGAAAGAGGTATAACAGTTTATTATCCTAGTTCTTTGCCCCTTTCTACACCAAACCACTACACTGAGGCTGCAGTATATCTCCTTGGAGGTAGTACCTGTGACTTATTCAACTTTATATCCCTAAAAGATAAAATACAATTTCTGGTACACAGTAGATGTCAGATCAAATTTGAGGACCTGAACTGAATATGGTCTCCCTTTGTCAAACACAAATTTTCCTGATTTGAAAATTTAACTCAATCAAAATATCTTCTTCTCATCTGATAGAGCATGTGCCTACAGCCTGTGCTCGGGTTGATGCCCTGCGTTCCCATGGTTACCCAAAAGAGGCCCTCAGACTCACAGTGGCCATTATCAATACTCTCAGGTTGCAGCAGCAGCGGCAGCTGGAAATCTACAAGCATCAGAAGAAAGGTATAGTGATCAGGAGCCATCTCAACTGCTTAGGCTGATGGGATTCTCAGGGACTACAAGGCCCAGGACCTAATTTTCATTGAGTTTCCTGGTGTGGCAGGGGTTAGGGGATTCCAGGTCATTCTGCTTTCTGTGTGGAATCCTCTCTTTACCTCTATAAATCTCAGTTTTCTTACCTATAAAATGGGAATAATAATGCTGGCCTGCCTCTTGCACAGGACAGTTGGATCCACTGAGATCTGGTATGAGAAGACCCTTTTTAAACTGTAAAGTTGTGTCTACATACGTGTGCTATCGGCAGGCAGCCCAAATGCATACCACATGGCCTCTTAGTGGCTGATGAGCTGGTGACCAGTCTCCTCAACCCAAGGCAAGCTTTACTTTGAGTCTCAGGGCCACCGCCTGAAGGAGACTGATGAGGAGACTTATGAAGAGGCCAAGCAGGGACAGAGAGCAGTGTGTCTTTATCCCTCTCAAAAACTTTGACCTGCTTATTTCCAGAACTGTTGCAGAGGGGAACCACAACCATCACAAACCTAGAAGGCTGGGTGGGCCACCCTCTGGATCCAATTGGCTGCCTGTTTCTCACCTTGACTGAGGCCTGCCGCCTGAATGATGATGGCTATCTGGAAGTGTCAGGTACGGGGTCAGCCTGAGGGAAGCCCAGACTACCCTTCGGAGCCCTCTTCTTTTTCATGACAGAGTCTGTTTTACCCCTCTTCCTCTCTTATCTAAACTGGACCTTCCCTGAGTGGTTCCTTGGGAGTGCTCCTTTCTTATCTTCCTTTCCCATGCTGTGGACTGGCTCTGTCCTGTTCACCCATTTTACCTTGCCAGCTTCAGCTTTCCTTTGCTCCTGTCACTTTCCTACCTTGTGAATGTCTGAAGGGTAATCCAAAGGGAACAAAAAGGACCAGAGGGATTTGAGAAGTCAGAGGCCAGGTCCTCAAAACAGTCTGGAAATGTAAAAGAACTTGCATCAGCAGTGTGTGTATCCCTTGCAATTACATAATACTCTCATGTTTCCTTTGAACAGTCTCCCTGGTGGTAGTTTTGTACCAATTTTACAAAAGAGAAATAAAAGGGAGGTAATTTAGTAGAGTCTCAAATTAACAGGGACTTGAGACAAAATTGATTCTTTTTTCCTTTATGCTATCACTGTAGTGTAAACATGCATATATTACAGTGTTTAGCACACTGCCATAAAATCTGTTTACAAGTGTCTCTACTAGCCTTTCAAGTTCTTGAAAACAGCAGTTAGGGCAATAACTCTCTTTTAATAGTCTCCCTTAAACATTTACGAAATGGATAATGGGAGGAAGGAAAGAAATTAAGACTCTGGCTTTTAGATCTGTGCTCTCCTCCTGAAACTTAGAACCCAAAGGTGGAGCATAAAAAGTAACAATAACATTAAAGTTGCAAATATCACAAAAGTAATAGTTTAACTGGATGATTCAGATATCTCTGGGTAGAGATAACAAGAGGTGGCTTCAATGCGAGACAGGGCTACTGTATCTTCCCTCTTATCCCCTGAAAAAGGAATCATCATCCTTGGTCTCTTTCATCTGCACAATGACACTTACATCTTAAGAACCTGAGGTTGTACTTGGGATTTATTCACCACAGATATTTAGCTCCTTACACATACCGGACAGTGGAGATACCTAAGGCAAAATGATAAAGTCCCTTTCCTAAAAGGTTCTTACATTCTAATGAAGAGACAGACACAAAAATAGATCATTGTAGTATTACATAACATTCTAACAGAACACTAGTATGACTGTATTTTTTTCTAGCTGGCCTAGCCAGTTCATATTTTAAGAAGGAGTTAATCTTTAGAACCATGTATAACATTTTTTTAGTATGTTTTTATTTTTTATTTTCAGTGTATTATTGTTCTGGTTTTTCATTTAGCTTCTTTGTATTAGTTATTGACCAAGCTGTATCCCAAAGTGTGCATTGGTGGGAGAGGCACAAAAATCCATGGGACCTGACCTAACAAATCTGGTGCCCTGTTGTCCTCAGATATGAATGAAAACAGACCCCCTGTGTACCAGCATGTGCCTGTGGCTGCAGGCTGCCCAAACAGCAGTGAGTCCTACCTGTCATTGGCCATGGAAGTTGCTCTGATGGGGATGGGTCAACAGAGGGTGATGCCTGAAGGCCTCTATGCACAGGACAAGGTGTGCCGTAATGAGGAGCAACTGCTGAGTCGACTCCAGGAGCTGCAGCTGGACGATGAGCTAGTGCAAACACTGCAGAAACAGTGCATCTTACTACTAGAAGGTAAATAGAGAAGGGACTGTTGGCACAGAGTCTTAGGCATTTGATTCCAGATTCCCCTCTCTAATAGAGCACAGGTACAGCAACATTTCTGACTTTAAAGTGTAATGAAGGTTCCTATGGCTAGCAAGCACTTGTGGGACCCTGGAGCTCAAGGTCAGGCAGGCAAATAAAAATGCACAGATAAACAACTGGCTGGTTTATCTCCTTCCCGCAGGAGGCCCCTTCAGCGGCCTGGGAGAAGTCATCCATCAAGAGAGTGTTCCCATGCACACCTTTGCCAAGTACTTGTTCTCAGCTCTGCTGCCGCATGATCCAGACCTGTCCTATAAGTTAGCCTTACGTGCCATGAGGTGGGTTGCCTTTTCCCAGCCCAAATGCCTCCACCAAAGCAGAAGCCTCTTTGTTTGTCTCACTTTCTTTTCTTTCCCTCTTTCTCTGTTCTATTGGACCTGCCATTGGCCTGCCCTAAAATGGTTCAGATATTTTCATATGATCTAGGACTCCTAGCTTGTTCCCTGGCTGCATTCTCAGTGAGATGAAGAAGCCTCTGAGATTTTAACAGATACAGAATATCCAAGGCCTGAGTCTCTTTGTTCAAGGGCCAGTTTGGCAGCTTCACAAAGGGTTTGAGCCCTTCCATATCTAACTGAGAAATGGTTCCTGGGCATAGGTCACCAGATACATCTAGGGAAGTAGAAGTAAGTCTTTCTATAGCAAGACTTGAGAACAATGAGCTATGGGCATCCTGTCTCCAAACAAGAGTAGAATCCTTGGTTCAGGCAGGTAGTCCTCTAGGATGCAGCAGACCGTACAGAAGAATTTAAGTTAGACTATAAGGCTGAGAGAGCACCTCAGCTTGACCAGAAATGACTGCTGAAGATTACTGGGCATATATTTCTTATACTTTAACAAATAATCTTATGACTTTTGAACTGTTTTCAGTAAGAACTGTTCAGCTTGAGTTCTTCCAAGTGCCCAGGCACTCAACTCATATAAAGTACAGTACTCATAGGTTTCAAAACCTTTGAGGGTCCTCATTAACCCTTTCCTTCCCATTTCCTCCCCAGCAAAGAACAAGCTTCTCTAAGGTGGCTTAGAATGGCAAAGGTCTGGGTAGTAGCTGATGACTCTCCCTGGGTCTTCTAGGTTACCTGTTCTAGAAAACTCAACTTCTTCAGGCGACATTTCCCACTCTCACCATATGGTATCTGTGGTGCCCAGCCGTTACCCTCGCTGGTTCACGCTTGGACACTTGGAATCTCAGCAGTGTGAACTGGCCTCCACCATGCTGACTGCTGCCAAAGGTGAGCATAGATAGATGTAAGGTTCTAGCACCCCCAGTATGCCTGCCTGGTCCTGACCTACCAAAGGCTTAGCCTGAGTCTCCTGAAGAAGAGAAGCTATTCGACTTCTCTTAAGCACTTAGAGTGGTAGGGATCCTCACTTTGATTACTGCCTATTACAATAAACACCTGAGTCCAAGTCAGAGTTTTGCCATAGTTACTAATTGTAGGACTCTTGAGAACAGAGAATAGATCATCTTTAAGGTAACTCCTGGAGAAGGCAATGGCACTCCACTCCAGTACTCTTGCCTGGAAAATCCCATGGACAGAGGAGCCTGGTAGGCTGCAGTCCATGGGGTCGCTAAGAGTTGGACATGACTGAGCGACTTCACTTTCACTTTTCACTTTCATGCATTGGAGAAGGAAAAGGCAACCCAGTCTAGAGTTCTTGCCTGGAGAATCCCAGGGACGGGGGAGCCTGACGGGCTGCTGTCTATGGGGTCGCACAAAGTTGGACACAACTGAAGTGACTTAGCAAGGTAACTTCTAAATCTAACCTTCCATATGATAAAGTCACTTTACATTTCTAAGCCTCTGGTTTAAAAATCTATAAAACNACATGACTGAGCGACTTCACTTTCACTTTTCACTTTCATGCATTGGAGAAGGAAAAGGCAACCCACTCTAGAGTTCTTGCCTGGAGAATCCCAGGGACGGGGGAGCCTGATGGGCTGCTGTCTATGGGATCGCACAAAGTTGGACACAACTGAAGTGACTTAGCAAGGTAACTTATAAATCTAACCTTCCATATGATAAAGTCACTTTACATTTCTAAGCCTCTGGTTTAAAAATCTATAAAATGGGGATCATTGTCAATGACCTGTCAGCTTCCCAGGACCATTGGAAGATCCAGTGAAGTGATGGAGCTCCNTAACTTCTAAATCTAACCTTCCATATGATAAAGTCACTTTACATTTCTAAGCCTCTGGTTTAAAAATCTATAAAACGGGGATCATTGTCAATGACCTGTCAGCTTCCCAGGACCATTGGAAGATCCAGTGAAGTGATGGAGCTCCCAATCTCAGATATGAGAGTTTATGATTTTTCTAGGGCCCCTGATCAAAAAAAAAGACAGTCCAGAGTGACTCAGGTTTTTAAGCTCACATCCTCCATGTTAGCTATGTAGATCTCATCACAAAGAGAAGTGAAAACAAGCCCCAGAGAAGTTATAATAAAATACCAGCTGCCATGGACTGTGAGTATTTTTCCAATACCAGGAAATTACATGGGTTTTTTAAAGCACTTTTTTTAAATTTAAAATAACTTTATGTTGTGTCTTCTTATAGTAGAAAGGATGTATGCTCATTGTAGAAAAGGTAAAAATACAGATAAATCAATATAAAAGTGATTTTTAAAAAAACAGTTAAAAAAAAACTGAACAAATATCAGGCAGTTTACAGAAAAGAAGGTACAAATGAGTTTTAAACAATTAAAAATGCCTGGCCTCACTTGAGAAATACAAATTAAAACTACTCTGAGATAACATTTTTCATAAATCTTATTGGAAAAAATAATAAATTTGACAATAGACATCCATATAGGAAGTGGGGGTGGCAGTGGCCTGTCATGGAGTGTCAGATTCCAAGCAGGATAAGGATGACACAGATCCAAGATGCTTACTGAAACTCAAGCATAAGAAATATGAAGAAAATTATACCAAGGCACATCATAATCAAATTGCTTAAAACCTGTGATTAAAGAGAAAAATCTTACTTAAAAGCACCTGCAGGGAAAAAAATACACACTATATACTAAGGATAAATGATAAGTATGAGAGTAGGTTTCTCATTAGAAGCTGTATAAACCAGAAGACAGTGGAGAAAAATCTTTAAATTACTCTTAAAAAATATTTTTGACCTAGAATTCTATACCAGTGAAAATATCTTTCCAAAAAAAAAATGGTAGAAGGAATTTCCTGGCAGTCCAGTGATTAAGACTCCACATTTCCACTGCAGCTAGCATGGGTTCAATACCTGGTTGAAGAACTAAGATCCCACATGCTATGTGGCATGGCTGATAAAATAAAATGATGTTTAAAAAAAAGCTGAAATAGGATGAGGAGAGAAGTGGGAGGAGGGTTCAGGATGGGGGACACATGTGCACCCATGGCTGATTCATGTCAGTGTATGGCAAAAAACACTACAATATTTTAAAGTAATTAGCCTCCAATTTAAATAAATAAATAAATAATTTTAAAGCTGAAATAAAAATCTTTTCCAGACAACCACAGTTGAATTAGAAATCAATAATAAAAATCCACTAAAGTTTTAGAAATTAAACTGTACACTTCCATGTAACTCACTGAACAAAGGGAGAAAAACACAAAAAAATATTAATAGAAAATATTTTAAACTGAATGAAAAAGTACAACATTTAAAAATTTGTGGATTAGGGCTAAAGCTTTACTTAGAAGGAAATTTTTAGCACGTAATACCTATGTGTGAAAAGAAGAAAGGTTTCAAATTGATGATCCCAGATTCTAACATAAGAACCCAGAGAAGAAGAGCAAACAAAACCTAAAGTAAAAGAAAGAAAATAATACAGATCAGAGCAGAAATCCAATAAAATATAGAAAAAAAGAAAATCAATGAAACAGAAAACTGTTTCTTTNTCAAATTGATGATCCCAGATTCTAACATAAGAACCCAGAGAAGAAGAGCAAACAAAACCTAAAGTAAAAGAAAGAAAATAATACAGATCAGAGCAGAAATCCAATAAAATATAGAAAAAAAGAAAATCAATGAAACGGAAAACTGTTTCTTTGAAAAGATATATAAAATTGAAATCTTTGTCCAGACTGATCAAGAAAAAAGGAGAAGACAAAGTAGCAATTTTAAGAATGGGAAAAGTGACATCACAACAAATTCTAAAGACAACTTGATGCTAATAAATTCAACAATATAAATGAAATAGACTGATTTCTTGATGGATACAAACTACCAAAGCTGACTCAAGAATAAATAAGAATTAGGTAGGCACATACCCAAAAGAATTGAAAACATGGACTTAAACAGATATTTGTACACCAATATTAATAGTGGCATATTCACAATTGCCAAAAGTTGTAAATAACTCAAGTATCTGTCAGCAGATGAATGGATAAACAAACAGTAGTATATATATATACAATGGAATATTATTTAGCCATAAAAAGGAATGAAATTCTAATACATGTTACAACATGGATGAGCCTTGAAAACAATAAGTGAAATAAACCGGACACAAAAAGACAAAACATTGCATGATTCCACTTATATGAGGTACCTAGAGTAGCCACAGTGAAAAAAATAGCAGTAGATACTAAGATAATGGTTGAACATTTGATGAGGAACAGGATATTTATAGTAAGTCCCCTACATATGAACGTGTTCCATTCCGAGAACACATTCATAAGTCGAATTTGTTCATAAGTCCAACAAAGTTAGCCAGGTACCCAACTAACACAACTAGTTCTATAGTACTGTACTGATTTATACTTTTCATACAATAATACCTAAGAAAAAAAAATAAACATTTTTAATCTTACAGTACAATACCTTTAAAAGTACAGTAGTACATACAGTTCAGCTGGCATACAGGGGCTGGCATCAAGGGAACCAGCAAGAAGAGTACTAACTGGAGGTAGGAGAGGAGATAGAAGATGGTAGAGCTGAAGAATGATCAGCAATAGGAGACAGGGGACAAGCAGAAATTTCACTCATACCTAATGTTTACGGAATGCATATTCATGTTTGAAAGTTCAAACTCAAAGGTTCATGTGTGGGGGACTTACTGTACATAGTATTGTACTATGTACTTACTGTACATAGTATCTCTCTACAAAGTATTACTATTTATCAGTCATAAAAGGAAGAAGTATAATTACCATAGAGTAGGTAAACCTGGCAGATATCATTTTAATAATGTGGCCACAATATTGCATCATAAATTTATAGAGCTAGCATGTAGACTAGAGGAAAAACTCATGGAACAGAAAGGAGAATAGAGAGGGTAGGGAAAGGAGAAGTTACTATATAATGAGTATAGAGTTTCGGATGATTAAAAAGTTCTGGAACTGGATAGTGGTGATGTTTGCACAACAATGTGAATGCATTTAATGTCACTGAATTGTACCCTTAAATGTTTAAAATGGTACATATATGTATATTTTACCACAGTAAAAAGAATAAATAGAAGTGAAGTTCAGAGAAATTGAATTAGTAGTTAAAAATCTTTCACTGGTAAATTCTACCAAACATTTGAGAAAAACATAACAATTCTATATAAACTCTTGCAGAAAATTGAAGAGGAGGAAATACTGCCCAACTCAGTCTGTGAAATCTTCATTATCCAAATACCAAAACCAGGCTATTTTGCCAAAAGCTTTAGCTTTGTTTCAGGTGCAAAGAATTAATTAACAAAAGAAACCCCTCGTTACACACAAATAAAGAATTTCAGTATTTAACAGAGGATTACTTAATTTCAATATACAACATTAACAGCGAACTAAAATGGACTGGAATGGGTGAATTTAACTCAGATGACCATTATATCTACTACTGCAGGNGTGCTGCGATTCATGGGGTCGCAAAGAGTCGGACACGACTGAGCGACTGAACTGAACTGAACTGCCAGGCATTGCTCTATGCTCTGCAGATATATCAGTTAAAAAAAAAAAAAACCACTATGGAGCTTATGTTCTAGTACAATGAATCAATAAAGTATATACTGCTGGATGGTGATTATTGCTATTGGGGAAAAAACCAGCAAAGAAGGGGGATATGTCTATTAGCGGAGAGCAGTTTACATGATTACCTAGAGAGAATATGGAAAGCCTGAGGAGGAAGCAATCAAACACAGATCTGACTGGCGGGGGTTTGGGTTATACAGAAGTTTAGGAGAAGAGTTCTCCAGGCAGAGCGAACAGCCAGTGCAAAGACCCTTAGAGGATGCCTCCTGGGGTAACTCAGGAACAGGAGACCCCTGTGGCTGGGATGCAGTGAACACAGGGATGTACTTGATGAATTCAGGGAAGCAGGGGGAGGCAGCGGGGTTCAGTTCCTATAGGTCCTCCTAAGTTATTGTAAGGACTTTGTTTTGCTCTTGAGCAAGCTAAGGAGCCTAAGGATTTTAAGCAGCCAAATGATTCTGGCTGCTATGCTGAGAAGAGTGGGGCAGGGACCAGGATGGCTTCAAGATCAATGTAGACCATACCAGATTAATCATCTAGGGGTCTACATAGGTGACTCTTACTTAGCCCAGGATAGTAACACTGGAGAGGATGTGGAGTGGTCACAGTTTGAAGACAACTGAAAGGGGTTGTTGCTGACTTAGTGGATGTGGCATGTAAGAGGAGTCACTGGTGATGTGTGATATTGTGAGCAAGTGAAGGTATACAATTGCCACCTGCTCATTTGCTTCAGTCATGTCTGACTCTCTGTGACCCCATGGAAGGTAGCTTGCCAGTCTCCTCTGTCCATGGGATTTTCCTGGCATGAATACTGGCGTGGGTTGCCATTTCCTCCTCCAGGGGATCCTCCCCACCCAGGGATTGAATCGGTGTCTCCTGCATTGCAGGCAGATTCTTTACCACTGAGCCACCTACTAGAAGACATCTAGTTAGGGATGAATCTGCTGGAGAGGCAGATGTGGCGACAGAACATCCAGACTGTGGTTCTGGACTTTCATAGACCAGGGCTGGTACGTAAACTCGGGAATGGCTTGGAAAATGGATGAGGTCACTCACAGTGTATAGAAATAAGACCTGGCATTTGCTCCAAGGTTAGGAAGATGGGACACAACTAGCAAAGGGCACAGAAGCAAAGCTGCCAGAAGGACACAAGGAAAACCGGGAGAGCTGTGTTCAGAAACCAAGAGAACTAATTCTTTCAAGCAGGGAGGCAGCCACTGGTAGATGCTACCCAAGTGCTAAAGAGGTAAGAACTGAGAAGTGACCATTGTATTTAACAGTGTGGACTGCTTCACAAGGACTGTTTTGGTGATGTGGTGGTGGTGGCAGCCTAAGTGGAATGGGCTCGGATGAAAACGGGAGGAGGAAGTGGAAGGTAAAGCTGGCAGCTTTGCTGAAAAGGGAATAGAAAAATGGAGTGGTGGTTGAAGAGGAGTGTTAGGTCAATTTTTTTAAAGATAAATCACAGCATGCCAACTGAAATGATGCAAGAGAGGGAGGGGGAGAAACTGCTGAAGTACATTCCTTGAAAAGGTAAGAAGGTGAGACTGAGCGCAGTAAGTGGTGGCACTGGCTTTAGACAAGAAGAACATGAACAATTCACTACAATAAGAGGAGGGAAAAGCTGAGTACAAATGAAAGTGGATGAGTGGCTACCTGTACATTTAAAAGGTATCTTTGCAAGCGATGATCCCAGGAGAAAAGTTGGTTGAGTCCTAACAATGTAACATTTACACAACAGTTCTGAGATAGGGAGCTTAAGCAACATCTATCTATACAATGTTACAGTGAATCAGTTGAGGTTTTACCTTAGTTCATTTTAAGAAATGAGAAGGGAGCATGCCCCACTGACTCTCATGTTAACTGCTGACTCCACCCTCCCAAGCACTGGCATGCTACTCCAATCAGCCATCATGAAACCAAACAAGACACACTCAAGCTTTGTTTGCTTTATTTAACTACATGAAGCTAAGCAATAAGGCAAAATAGTAACCTGTCATTCATAAAGACCAAGGAGTGCCCCTCATTCCCAAAATGGACCAGAAAGGATATTTCTTTACAAATACGCGTGACATTTAGCTCATTGAGTCTATACACAGTCTGAACAAAAGAAAACTCTAGTGGGCCAATCAAATCACAAATTCAGATTAAGTTCCCCAAATTGCAGTTTCTAGTGCTAAAGACATCTAATTTGCTTGCAGTGGTACACACTCACCATACTTTAAAAACCTTGCACCTGATCTAATATAAAAAATGAACAAATAAAAGTCCAAATTCACCAGCTGCAGATATTGAACCATTTCTACTAACACGCAGAATTACCAGCCTGTACTGAAAACTGTCTTGAGGAAACAGTATATCAAGAGCTCTGTTATTCTGCAAGCTAATTTGGCTTCTGAGGAAACAATTCTATGATCAAAAGTGTTTTTGTGTTTCTGTATCACATGGGGGTGATGAGACCCGTTACTTGAACATTGTTATTTCTGGGAACAAACACCAGCTATATGCCACAAATGCATAACAGTGCGTAGTCTGTGCAAACATGTAAACACAGGATGTTATTCTCTACCTTGAGGCTCATCTCCTCCACTGGCAAATATGCAGCACTGGCGTCACGGCAGGCTGTAGCGGGTAGTGAAATAGAAATTAATTTGACACTTTGTACAGTCACAAAAACTTAAAACTATTTCTACGGTTTGCAAATTTGTCATTATACAACACGCTGCCCCAACTCCTAACAGACTAAGCCTTATTACTGTCATAATATTAGAGATATGAGTTCTTTTTTTCTTACACTGCAGCATATATATTACTCTGTGGAATATTGTTTCATAATATTGGTTTGATCTTAAGAGTACTATTTAGTGTCTTTCAAAGGTTTCCTAAATATTTCTACCTTCCAAGGGGAGCCGAAAAGTTACTGTGTCCTATATTTTAAATTGCTAAATACATTTTTTTTTTTAACTAAAGGCTTGAACTTAGAAACAAAACCAGGATATCAACAGGAAATTCTCTTTCCCCCAAAAGTCTGTTGGCCACTTGCTAACAATACATTTATGGAAATATGGTGCAGCTGGTGGTCTACTTTGTCAAGTCTCATTTTAGAAAACATCACAGAAACTAAGGCTGGCTAGCCAACTCCAGGATACCAAGTGAAAAGAGCATGTGTGTTGTTAGGCAAGTATTCTGGGCTGCTTGTTGAACTATTTTATGGTTTATGATCAAAATGGTCTTATTTGACAAACTGTACGATAAAAGTCATAAACTCAGGAAGGAGGAAGGTTTTTTCTTAATATCCAGTTTTGGATTCAAGAGACTACAAATGTTACTTTCCTGTTCAATCACTGGAAAGAACATTAGTTCAGATCATGATAAAAATCTATCCTTTAAGATATTTTCTGCATTCCAGAAGTGAACTTGCCCACCAAGTTTTCTTTGGGCTCTTTCCCGGTTCCAAATACTCAACAACTTACTGAGTTAAAGAGGCAGAGAGGAGAAGGGGTATGGAGTAAGACATATAAAGCATGCCTCCCCGTGGCAGCATCAATCCCTGGATATTGTGGCAACAGTTAAAATGAATAGAATTTGCCACCCCAGTGACATGACATGCAGTTGCTTCCTTCTCAAATTTTCCCTAGGAGAAAAAGTTCGATATTCTGCTGGGAAAAAAACTTTAAAGCAACTAATACGTAAGTATCTTACATTCACTTAAAGAAGTCAAATGAAGGTGCCTTAACTATTTCACAGGTCTTTCCAATCATCGCAAAACTAAAGACAACGTGACAATTCTATTTTCCTGTCAAATGGATGGAAGCCAGGAGGCAAGGGAACGGATATATATTTAGAGTGCCAGACTATATCCAGTGGAATGCAAAAAGCATTTGGTACAGCACTGAGACCAGTGCCAGGTCATCAACAGCAGGTCTAACTTTCGGTTATTTTACGTTTTCATCTGTGAGACTGAGATCAGGTGAGGACACAGTATGTACAGTTTCTCAAGTGGTCAACTGAATGCCACTCCAAGAAACAGCCACATCCTTTCTTGGGATGGAACTATGCTGTTGTGAGTCAACGTGCAGGGTTCAGTGAGGGAGACACAGACTCAGGGGTGTGAACAGAGGAGAGAGCCAGAGGTACAGCAGTCGCTGTGTTCCGAACGCCTTGCCTATGCGCCCACCCTCCCAGGAACAGGACTCAGTAGCTCATGGTACACCATTATAAACAAGGTCTAACGAAGCAGCGGCTTCCACATTTTAACGCAGGTTCGTGGTGATACTGTCCTTGGGGATCTGCCCACCAGTGGAACATTTTAAGGAAGAAGCGGGCCCAAGCTGAGTTCCACATGCTGGGTGAGCCAGATGACTTCTGTGCCCTGGTCAGTTTCTTCGATGGGGCGGATGGGAGTGGCCAGGTTTTTAAAATCATGCTTCATCTTAAAGCACACGGTCACTTCTCCCTCCTCACGTTGTGGGGTCACTTTGATGAAGATACCCACTTTGTTGGCCTTTCTGAAGGCTACAATGCTATGGAAGGAAATAAGCACAGCATTAGGCAGGTCACAGGTCAGCTGAGCCAGTTAAACTCAGAGTCATTTTATGGCCCACAGGAATTATCTGACAACACGATACGACCAGAATCCTGTTTGTCAACAATGAAGTTCCTTCAGCAAAATGCCAATCTTCTTATTTTATTACAAAAGTAAAATACAGTCATAAAACTTAAGATAGGAAAAAGTAAATCTTTCTTCTTATTTTCTTCTTCAGTACACAGAGAAAAACTGTCAACAGTTTGGCTCTTAACCTACTACGTATTTTTCCATGCACTTACACTTTTATGCTTTTTTAACCAATACAAAAGGGACACACTATTCTGTAACAGGTTTTTTTCCCACTGTTTATCACAAACACCTGTCCATATTGGTATATATACATCTCCTCCATTTTACTTAATGGGTGCATAGCAACCATAATTTGTTTACACTGATTTCCTGTTACAAACATATCTTCACATTAACTTTTATAAACATGTGGTAATATTTCTACAGGATACAGACTGATGCTAACTCATAGCTTTAAACAATTTCTGGAATACCATAAATCAGTGTGTCTTGTAAACAGCCTCTGTGAATTAGGAATTTTTAGAATAGAAAAAAAATCTCTAGTTCAAGTTACCATTTCAGTTTTCTGATATGCACTTGAAGTTTGTGTTTAAATAGTTAGCTTCAAAAGTAAAAAACAATGAAATAAACAGAACGTGATCTACTATCCAAATGATACTCAACTACTCTAAGAAAAGTTACTGAAACTAAACATTTCATATTATCCACTATTATGTACTATTAATTTCCAGATTTCTGGAAGTTCTAAAAGGCACAATAATGTGAAATATAAAAAAGCATTATATTAGCACAATCATTCTGAACCAACTAAATCTTTTATTTATATTAGATTCATTTAAAAAATTCAATTAAAAATAGTTAAAAAAAAAAAATTCTTTCTAGCCTTAATTTCCCAGGCAACCACTGATGCCTGGGAAGCTTTAAAAAAAAAAATTCAGATTCTTGGTGCCTACCTAGTCCTGTTAAAGAGTAGCTGTGGGGACTGGTACTCTATATGGAATTAAAAAAAAATTAAAACACCCAACCTGGTGTTTTCTGAAGTTAATCCAAGTGTTGCAATCACTGTACTAACCTCACCTTTGCAGTCACTTGGTTTTTCTAACCTGTCCCATGTTATTATATTTGTTCTCTCCAGTACCTTGGTGAGGAAGTTTTTAATCATTTTGTTTAAAAGCCTTAAACATGCCCTATACTAGTGTACTAAATGCTATTGCTTTTCAGCTCAAAACACATTCTCTGTTTTCTTATTTTCTTGGCCGCACCACACACCTTGTGGGATCTTCGTTCCCTGAACAGGGATGGAACCTGGGCCCTCTGAAGTGGAGGTGTGGAGCCCTAATCACTGGACCACGAGGGAATTCCCTAAGCCCACTTTCTGTATCTTGCTTTGTGACACAGGATTCTGCTAACCACACTCCTGCTTTTTAGGCTGGCTCCCTGTCAGGCTCCCTTCAGGGGCTCTAACAGAGACCAGCAGCCTGTGGGAAGAAGGGGCTGCTCCTCCAGGTGAGCCTCCTAGCTCCGTGCAGCTCCAGCGGGCAGCACTCCAGCAATGCATCTTCACTCAGCAAGTGGCATATCCAGGTGCATATTCCAACTGCATACCCAGCTTCAGCATGCCACCCCTCCTCTGCCAGGCTGCCATGCCAGCACTAGTCAGACTGTCCTCTCCCTCCCCCACTTCCCAGAGGTCTGAGCTGCAGCTCCACGGGACTCATCCTTCCTTCAAGCTTCTAAATTCCAATCATTTTAACCATTTCTCTTTATCCTCTTAGCCCTAGGCATGGTAACTGCTTCACTGAATTGCTATCTCTGGGATATTTCAGATTTCTTTTTAACTTTTAAAGTTACCCAGTTAACAAGTCTTCATATTAAATTTTCTCTGTTCAAATAACAGATGTGATTTCTGTTTTTTAGACTGAAAGCTAACCAAAGTATTCCTCATCTGGGAAAGGCCTGGCTTTTACTTCTCCGTTAATAACTGAGAAGTATTAGGTATGAGAGAGTAAAATCAATTAATCACTCAAAGAGGGAAAGGTGGCAGGGAAGTCGATAAATCTAACGATAAACCTCTGGGGACAGAGTACTGTACCCTGTACACAACCATTAAGAAACACACAC
>SJYV01018899.1:0-36601 GCA_006410875.1 Neotragus pygmaeus | reverse complement strand
AAACAGTGGAAACAGTGTCAGACTTTATTTTTGGGGCTCCAAAATCACTGCAGATGGTGACTGCAGCCATGAAATTAGAAGACGCTTACTCCTTGGAAGAAAAGTTATGAGCAACCTAGATGGCATATTCAAAAGCAGAGACATTACTTTGCCGACTAAGGTCCGTCTAGTCAAGGCTATGGTTTTTCCTGTGGTCATGTATGGATGTGAGAGTTGGACTGTGAAGAAGGCTGAGCGCCAAAGAATTGATGCTTTTGAAGTGTGGTGTTGGAGAAGACTCTTGAGAGTCCCTTGGACTGCAAGAAGATCCAACCAGTCCATTCTCAAGGAGATCAACTCTGGGATTTCTTTGGAAGGAATGATGCTGAAGCTGAAACTCCAGTACTTTTGGCACCTCATGTGAAGAGTTGACTCATTGGAAAAGACTCTGATGCTGGGAAGGATTGGGGGCAGGAAGAGAAGGGGACGACAGAGGATGAGATGGCTGGATGGCATCACGGACTCGATGGACGTGAGTCTGAGTGAACTCCGAGATGGTGATGAACGGGGAGGCCTGGCGTGCTGCAATTTATGGGGTCGCAAAGAGTCGGACATGACTGAGCAACTGAACTGAACTGATATATATATATTCCTTCTTTTCTTACATAAAAAGTTATGTGCCTGCTCTACACCCTGCTTTTTTGCCTTTATAAATACATCCCATGTTACGACATTGTTTCTTACAGATTTACAGTACTCATTAGGTAGATATATCCTAATCTCTACATATTTTGGCTTGTATTTGTAGAGGTGTATCTCCAGGGAGGTTGATTGGGTCAATATAATATTGATTTTTTCCCTGTTGGATCTGTCCATTTCTGAGAGACAGGTGTTGAAGTCTCCAACTATGATGGTGGATTCATCTATTTCTCCTTATAGTTCTATCAGGTTTTGCCTCACATGGTTTGACAGGAGATTGTTGGGCACATGTACATTAAGAACGGTTATATCTTCTTGGAGAACCGACCTCTTTATCATTATTTAATATCCTTCTTTAGCCCTGGTAACTGTCCTTACTCTGAAGTCGCTCTGTCTGACTTGCTTTCTTTTGATTAGTATTAGCATGGTGTATTTTCTTCTTTCCTCTGGTCCCTTCCTTCCTCTGTCTCTCCCTTCTTTCTTTCTATGCTTTGTTTGAATCAGGAATTAAAGTCTGTACACTGTATTTGTTTGGTTGACAGGCTTAAGTCTCTTCTAATCTAATGCTGTGTTATTTGATAATAGCAGCTACTAGTCACATGTCATTATTTAGGTGAATTTCATCTTAGAAAGGCTCAGGACCCACAGCTGCACTACCATATTTCAAGTGCTCTGTAGGCTACATGTGACTTGTGGCTAATATGCTGGACTGTACAGATAAGGAACATTCCCATCACCACAGGAAGTTCTGTTGGATGGTATTGATCTAAAATGTTTACTTTCCCTTTTTGGGATATTTTTCCTTTTACAGTATTTCTTTTATTAATTGAAGAGACTCTGATGTTTCACAGATTCCCAGAGCCTGGATTTGCTTATTTTTCTTCTTTCTTGCTTTTAAATTGATTTTAAAAAAATCAGTCCTTTTTGTTTCTTCCCTACTCTCCTAAAAGCTTTATATTCTTTCAGTATTCTTTTACGGGTAAGCAGTATGAACTTAACCTTCAGATACCCCAGCTTCCACATTTATAAAATAAGGCTAACAACAGTACTCACCTCACTGAGTTAGGGGCTTTAAGCTTATCTTGAAAGCTTTAAAACAGTGCCTGCACACTGGAACATTCTCTATAAACATTTTCTACTTTCCAGAAGTTTTGATATTGACCAGATCCCAACTGCATTTATTTTGCTTTTCTCTTACAAAATGACAACTCTACAGAGATGCTTACTTACTCGGCAGCGCAGGGACCGTTTGATCAGAAGATGCTTATGACGAGGAAAGAGCTGTGAAGCACAGACTGGCTGGAAATCAGGCTGTAAGAGGCGCTGCTGAAGGGTGGTCACTAGCAGGAAAGGCAGAAACCACACGTAGTTTAAGTGACTTGCTCAAAATCAGATGTGTATGTGATGACTACACAAAGTAACACTGCCTTTGTGACTAGCACTCTTCCAAAAAAGGTATGGAAATTTGACAGACATTTCTTCAGATTACCTCTATCTTATTTTCTGCATGATTCATTTTAGTACTAACAACTACACCATTAAAAATCTCAAATAAATAAAAATCACAAAGCATAGAAGTAACAAAAACAGAATTAGATGTAAAATAGAAACAAAGCAGAATCATATATAAAATTACCCTCTGTTAAATTTACTGGTCTCGTGTAATAGTCTTCAGGTAGAGGTTCCACTTCATCTACAGCCTGAGCTGGCTCAATCTTTATCTCCTTCTGGTCCTCTCCTTCTTTAAGGCTAAAAGATAATAGCAGTCATTTCTCAAGGGTCCACCTAAAAGTCCACGAGATCGCTAACTGAAGTACTCCTCTATTGTAGAATATTCTTTCTGGCTAGGTTTTTCCTAAGTATAAGCATCTTCTTCCCCACTGGCAACTGTTACTTTAAAACCACATTCCTTCAATATTCATTTTGATACCAGCTTTTTTCCCTCAAAGCCATTTAATGTCCAAACTTACGAAAGTCCAGCAAGGGTACTGATGGTTGTACCAGCTCGCGGTCGCTGAAGCCTGGTTCCAAGACCGTATTTGTCCTAAACAGAGTTAAGAAATTTCTCTTAGAAATTCTATTTTTATATATGTTATGTATCAAATAAAGAATTTGGGGAGGGACAGCATGAGAAGCTCAGGGAAATAAGCAAAAAAAAAAAAAAGCTAATTTAATAAATGCTTCTTTTAAAGAGAGTAAGTGTAGCCCCACATCATCTTATTTTTAAAATGACAACAAAAGCACCAAACGTGGAGATTGAAACTACATTAATACAGTGAAAATGAGCAAAATGTGATTTTTAATCTAAAAATACCTAAGCAATGGCTTAGACCAGAAAACTATGTGAAGTATCTAAGACACACGATGAATGTCTTCTTGGAATACCAGTGATCATCTGCTAACTTTAGGGTCAGCAAGAATCATAAAAGAACTTACCACTACATGAATAGTATGTTGCTGTAGGCACCAAAATAGCAGCAGGTTGCAACAGAGACAAAAAAATGCAGGATAAGAGACAAGCAAACTCATACAGCAGGCAGGTCATAGGGGAAAGTTGGAAGAGTAACACATTTAATCAAATTCCTCCCTAAATACACTACTACATATGCTGATTATAACACTGGATTGTTCAAAAAATTCATGGAGACGTCATAAGAGTCTCTGGCAAACATGAATGCTTTGCAAATTCTAATGTTTTACTAAATTCTAAAAGACATTTTTATATATGACTCTTACCAATTCTTAGGGTTTTAATGGCTTAACTAATTCTCAGGCAGAAGCAATACAAGAATTTATTTAACCATTACAAGTCTCATTCCCTTCAGTGTAAAATGGGAATATACCACCTACTACACAGGACTATTGTGAGGATTAAGCACAGTAATATGTATAAAGAACTCAGCACTGAGTTTGATACATCACTGCCATTCAAGAAACATTATTTATTAAATGCCAACCTGCTTGGCTCCAAGAAAATAAACAAAAAATAAATTATTCTGGGAGCAAATAAAACTTGGGGGGACAACAGCAAAAGCTTCAAACTCTAATTTCTCATTTCTAATTGGTAGTTTACAAACTAGTAGAGAATAACTTTGATCAATAATTTCTATCAAAATTACACCTGTATATATTACTACTTATTTAAGCACAAAAAAAAAACTCAGTATAAAAGTCAGTATTTTTCACACTGGAGAAATATTGGAAGGTGCCAAGAAATTATGATATCTAAAGTCCGGAAATCACTACTACCAGGATGCCAAAGGTGGGTGGACTACATGTATAGCACGAATAAAATCTACCATTTGTTCATATTCTTCTGACTTTCTGTAATGTGCAAAAGCTGTAAATGTGGGTGCCTACAAAACTAATAGTAGCCTCTTTAGGAAATAAGATGATAGAGGGGAGTGATGGAGAAAGAAACACAAACGTACTTAAAACTCAAAGAACTCAGACCTAATGATATGGCAAAAGCATATCCGTTGGACTTAAGACACCTATCACCTAAGGGACCTTTTTCTGCTAGCTATCATTCAGGAATCTAGGGACAATGGCCACTTTCTGAAATGTTCACCGCTCTTATGCCATACTGGTCTTGATCAGTGAATTGGAAACTCCTCTTTATACAAGTTCTCACCGAAAAAGCCAAAGGCATATAGTTTCTACGCCGTGCCAGTTTCTTGCGATCTCGCTCAACCTTCTCCTTCTGAGCAAGCTGCTGGTAATATTCAATCAGTTTGTTCATCTGTAAGAAATCAAAGTATTTGAAACAGCTAACATGAAGCTTAGGAAATTCATCAACTAAACTGACTAGAGATATAATGAATAGAAAAGACACATTAAAGTGGGCAAGTTTCTCTTCCCTGAAGATAATCTGTCTTCCTTACATGATCTATTTTCAGAATTGAAATGGAACTTTCAAGTTCAACAGAAGAAATGAGCAATGAAAAGGCTTGAAAATTCCATATTCTCTTTTCACTGCTCTTTTACTTCACTGCTTACTTCCCCTCACAACCATTCCTATTTTCCTGGCATGGCCACGGGACCATCTATTTCCAACAATGTGACATTTCATATTCTATTTTCTCCTTGACTCCAATGCATATTATTTCAAAAATATACTTTAATCATAAAAGCCATACAACTGCAAAAAGTTCAAACAATACAGAAATATAAAGAATAGAAGGTAAAATTTCTCTTTTATCTCTTGTGCCCATGTTCATCCTTCTCCTCACCACAGGCATCCACTACTATAGGTTAGAAATCTTTCTTACACACAGACATAGGTATGATATTATATTCTGCATACATTAAAAAATGCATGCATAGACATACAATTTTTGTATGTGCAAAATAAATATGTCTTTATATTTTTTATATAAGGGGAAAAAACTTGCTCTTTTAAAACTTTTTCACTTGAAGTGTGAATTTTTCACTCAGTACATATATTAATAGATTTACCTCATTCTTTTTAAAGGTTACATCTTATTAAATGGTACAGGTGTCCTAAAGGTATTTAACCATTTCCTCTGAGAGCACTTAAATGGTCTCCTGATACCGACTCTTCTATCAAGTCAACAGTAACTGTTTTTTAGAAACACTTATCTGATCCTGTCAGCTCTTCTGCTTTAAAGGCTTCTCAAATGCCTTAACTTGGTCCACATGGTTCTGCACTGTTTGGCTCCAAATCCTTTCCTCTATTCACCTACTGCTGCTGCTGCTGCTAAGTTGCTTCAGTCGTGTCCGACTCTGTGCGACCCCAGAGATGGCAGCCCACCAGGCTCCCCTATCCCTGGGATTCTCCAGGCAAGACCACTGCAGTGGGGTGCCATTTCCTTCTCCAATGCATGAAAGTGAAAAGTGAAAGTGAAGTCGCTCAGTTGTGTCCGACTCCTAGCGACGCTCCACTATGGCACACTTGCCCACTGGTCTACAACTTGCTCTTTCCACTTACAAGCTCTTTGCCTTGGGTGTTCCTCCACCCTGAATTCTTTCCCTTCTCTGTCTGTTGTCCTCAGATCCTAGTGCAACCCTCAGATGTAGACTTATCTAGTTCAAACTCCCTATAATAAATGCTCACACACACAGCTTCTCTCTCCTTCACATTACTTTGAGTTTTTCTTTTATCTGGGGATTAACTGATTTTGTTTTCCCATTAGTCTTAAACTCTGTGAGAGGAAAGGTCATATATTCCTATTGCTCAGCATGGTCCCTGGCACACAGAATGGAGCATATGCTTGATAACTGCTTGGTAACTGAATATACATATTTTCATGCATAAGTACAAGTATTTCTGTACTTCAGAGTCCAGGAAGTAGATACTGCTGAGAGACCAAGAAAACTGTACTAGTTCACACTGACAATAGTAAATGTGCAAAGGTCCAATTGGATACACTCCCATTCAGGATATTTTCAGTATTTCTAATTTTAGCTGCGGTCATAAGTGAATAATATTAATTATTATTTAATTTCCAGTTTGACTGTACAACTTCATTTCAATCACATTTCACCATCTTTCTAATATTCTGCTTCCAAGGCAACAAAATCAGTCCTAATTTACACGGCAGAGATCAATTCACTGTGAACTATTAAAGGATGTCTAAATCATGATTGCTACTGACTCTAAGAGCACCTTCTAAATTAGTGGTGTTTCCAAGACTTAAGATGTCTATATGCTGATATGTTTACATGTTGATGATATGATATTTCTGAGGACAAATGGATCTTTAACTTAGTTTGTGGGTATATGGAAAACAGAAACATATTATTTCCTTTTTCCAATTCACAAGAGTACAGAAATAAAATTACTCTTAGGTTTCTCTATTAACTTGAGTCAGGCTGGAAAAAACTGCCATTATGATTTAATGTCTTACACGAGAAGCACTTTCTAAATGTAAAAGACACCAAAACACACATCATGGATTTATAAGCCTAAGCCATATTCACTGATAAAATGGTCTTTTTCCTCATCTTTCCTCATCCTCTCTCTGATGACCCTTTACTTACCCGTTGCGTGTGAGGATTTTCAGGTTCCTGCCAACCACCACTAGCTGAAAAATAAAGGAATATTAAACAAGGCTTACATAATCTGATTTTATTTTCACAAAAAACAGGTCATCTGCAGGCCACAGACTTAATCTTACAAACATAAAATCACAGAATTTTCAAGAAAGAGTCCTAGGAATTACATAGGCCAGAGTGCTCAGAATAAAATTCTTTAAATATAATGATGGTGATAATAATAACCACCACTAGGACCACCTTTACAACTANGTTATGAAGCTGTGATCAAATATCCTTTTATCTAGTCTAGCTTTGCTGCTGCTAAGTCACTTTAGTCGTAACCGATTCTGTGCGACCCCAGAGACAGCAGCCCACCAGGCTCCCCCGTCCCTGGGATTCTCCAGGCAAGAACACTGGAGTGGGTTACCATTTCCTTCTCCAATGCATGAAAGTGAAAAGGGAAAGTGAAGTCGCTCAGTTGTATCCAACTCCTAGCGACCCCATGGACTGCAGCCTACCAGGCTCCTCCCTCCATGGGATTTGCCAGGCAAGAATACTGGAGTGCGTTGCCATTGCCTGCTCCCAGCTTTATGGGACTGCAATAACTGGACTACACTTTAACTGTTAAGAGAGATTTTAAAAGTTCTCTCCTTACTGATGTATTACATGTTCGCTGAAGAAAAGCATAAATTAACAGTTACAAAGTCAGCAGCTATAGCCAACCAACTAGAAATTTTTAAATGGCAAACTAAACTACTAGGTTAACAAGATAGTCTTATTGTATTTAGCTTGAAAACACAGTATAAAAATTAAATTCATTGTATTTTTTAAGGACTGAATAATTATTTCCTTGAATGTAAGTAGATCCTATTTGATAACTCTAGAACTCTGAGCATCTGCAGATGGAAAGACAGATTCACCTGAACATAAATACTATGACAGAAACTGGTTTCTGTTTTTATGATCTGCTTATAAACAGAACCACCTTTGAAAGATAAAGTTGCTGCTCAAATAGTCACCAGGAACACAAAATACAGTACAATTAACTTAGTGCATCATAAAAGGCATAATGCACTCATCATAAAAGGTAAAATGTAATTCATTCCCTTTTGTTCCTTTCTGAATTATGCTCCTCCCTTCAAGTGCGGCTCCAATTCCAGGCTCATTAGAACTTTCTGGACTTCTTCAGCCCTCATTGGCATCATCCTTCGCCAAACCCTAATGGCTTCTGTTTCACAGGTGCACAACAGTCCATAAAAGATACAGTCACAGACTGAATGTCCTAGCTGAAGGTGTCCTTACAGATTATGAAAACTAGCTCCCTACTGATCACCAAATGAGAATCTAATCAGTAAATTCTAGAGGTGAAGCTGGGACAGGGAGGCATCATACAGAGAAAGGGCCTGCCAAAGGGATAAGCGTACAAAGTGCTAATAGAGAAAAATGCTGCATATAATACAGCATTGATTTTTCTTTTTCCACTCTGTTATTTAACTGCTTTCTCTGACTATTCTGAATAGTATGAAAAATATTCTCCATAAAATAGTAATTAATAATGTGTAAAATGGCTTATAGTATAGGACATATTCTCATAAGCATTTTTAACAGTCCAGGGATCCTGACTGAAGTCCACTGAATCAGTCTGCTCAGTTTCAAATCCTGGTCCTTCCTCCCTTTCTCAAATTTTTGGCTGTGTGACATACTGCAAACATTATGCGTGTTTCTTTAACTGTGAAGTACAAGAATCATCAGTCACTTCAGTCTTGTCCGACCCTTTGCGACCCCTGGGCTGTAACCCACCAGGGTCCTCTGTCCATGGGATTCTCCAGGTAAGAATACTTAAGTTGGTTGTCATACCCACCGCCAGGGGATCTTCCCCATCCCGGTATCGAACTAGCGTCTCCTGCATTGCAGGCAGATTCTTTACGGACTGAGCCACCAGGAAAACCCCTTAACTGTAAAGTGTTTTTTTTTAAAAAAGGTATTGATTCTGTTGGTTTGCAGAATGATTAAAGGAGATTATGTAAAGCACATGGCATACAGAAAGTACTGAATAAGCAGAAACTATGTATTATTAATACTAATCAGCTTTTGCTTCAGGAGCCTGCAAGTAACTCAAGAGCAGGATTTATGTCTTAACTCGTCTTTTAATCCCCAAATCTTACTGAATGAACACGTGCCAAGTGCTGCAGACGGTTTGGGGCTTTGTTATTCGTTGATGATTTTTTTCCCCCAGGGTGGGGTCTTTTACATTCTGAGCAATCCCACCTCCAACGTCCACTTGTATCAGTGAAGGATAGAAATGTACCCCCAGGAGAAGCGCCATAAATATAATACTTTGAGCTTCTTAAACAACAGATTCGATTCTAAGCGCTTTTCTCTCAGCTCACCCCATCCCAACCCTCTTCTCTGCTGCAGGCCTTGGGCTGGGCTGGGAAACAGAACAAGGCAGTCAGAAGGCCGGGTTTCTGCCCAAGGAGGGGCAGAACTTCCAGAATAGGAGGCGCCTGGATGAGAACGACTGCGGACTTTCCCACTACTTCAGTCAATCCTGGGAAGACTGTATCTCGCCCCTCAAGGGGCCTTAACTAAGCATCCCGACATCTTTTCCCCCCACAATCCGCACAATTACCAAACCCCCTAGTAGATGGCCAGGGTCCCCAAAGTCTAGTTTGTCCAATCAAAAAACGCTACAGAACAGAAAGGCCGTTCAGCCCCACCCAAGGCCGCTCCTCCTTTCCAAGTGACAAATTATAAGCAAATTAAAATCACAGACAAAACCGAGTGACGGAAGGCAAAGCCAATCAGCATACTAGGAAAATGACTACCCGCCTCTAACTGACGGAACTTCCCCGCTGGTCGCGGTGACTAGGGGGAACGCCTCCCCCACCCCCCAACACACAAAGACTTCAAGGGACGACTGCATTACCTCGTGAGACACACATTCCAGCGACCGCAGATCGCTACAATAGCGGCAGAAGTAAAGCTGCGACAGCGGGGCCCGAACCTTCTTTTCTCCCTGTACTAGATAGAGAACCCGCTCCGATTGCAGCAAGGACGCCATCTTGTGGGGGAGGAGTCAACGACGCTCCCGTCGCATCACGTGACACGAGGGCCGGCGTTTCCCTAGCTTCCTTCCTTACGTCTTTCAACGTAGACTTTGACGTAAGCTTTCCGAGCAAGTGGGGCTTTGCGCAAGACGAAAGTCAAAATGCGCATGCTCAGCTGGGATACCAGCTTTCTCCCCCAAGTTGGGGCCTGTCTTCCCAAACTCGGCTCCCCAAGCTCGTCCCCCTCCAGCATTTTTATGAGTGTCAACCGCCCGGACGGAGCTCAGACCGTTGTTTTGCTAGATGTGGAGTCGCAGATCAAATCCAGACAGACTCAGTACTGTTCTTTCCTTCATTTCTAACAGGAAGGTTGCTCACTTATTTAAAACTGCCTCTCCCGCTCTCACCTTCCAAACAAATCTCCAGAAGTTAGATGGTGGATTTCTGAGACAGAGTTTCTTGGAAACTAGAAACTTAAGAGTCTACACCAGCACTTCCTTCCGACAATCTTACTGTTGACCTATAGGAAACTTGCACAGATACTCTTTTGTAGTTTCTTAGATCGAGCTTTTGCACGCAGAAGCTGTATCTCATTTCCTGGTTTTCCATATTTAGCATTAGAACCAAGTCTATATTGTGGATGTTGATGAAGCAATGAAATCAGTGAATAGTGTTGCTAGTTGTCATTTACATTTTTCTAGTGCATGCATTAATACTTAGACATGTAAAATGACCACTTACAACGAGTCTGGCAGAAACCAGAGCCCATGCTACCTGGTTCAGTTCACTGCTTTTCTCTTTGTACTAGAATTGAAAGTGAAAGTCGCTCAGTAGTGTCCACCTCTTTGCAACCCCTTGGACTATACCCATGAAATTCTCCAGGCCAGAATACTGGAATGGGTAGACTTTTCCTTCTCCAGTGGATCTTCCCAATCCAGGGATTGAACCCAGATCTCCTGCATTGCAGGTGGGTTCTTTACCAACTAAGCCGCAAGGGAAGCCCAGTGTTGTATTACTACCTGTCTGATATTAGAGTTGGTGACTGAGAAGAAATAGAACTGAACAGTAATAACAGTTAACATTTATTGAGCACTTACTGAATGTAGGACACTGTGTCAAAACTACATAGTCTCATTTAATTTTCACCAGAACTCCAGAAGGCAGGTGCTATCATTATTTTTATCTCACAATGCAGGAAATTGAGATTCCAGTGCTCTTCTCTTCTCCCTGGAAAGCCTGGCCATAACTGAGGCAGGCTGAGATTCCTCTGCTCTGTGACTAGCAGTCACCAGTAGCAGAATCCCTAATGCATAGCGTAGTGACCAGCGTGGGCCCTGAGCAGCAGCAAGGCCCAGGCACTGGCATAGGAGGCAGACACTGGGAACAGAAGGGGAAAGTGAGTCACAGGAGGATACCCAGCTTGATTTCTGAGGCTCACAGGGCCAGCCTGCATCAGTGGTGCTGGCAGGTCTTTTTACCAAAATAGACAACAGCCACAGGTTGGAGTTTGCTGATGCGTGCTATTGCTTCCTGGGGTAGTAGACTGGGTAACTGAGAATTATCATATACTAGAAAGATCCTAGTTCAATCCTTGTAGTTTTCAAATAGAGAAAATGAAGTCCCAAGAGTCAAAGGAACATGCCCAAGATTTTCTCACTCCTGGTAGAGTAGTATTCTGTTCTCTGATTCCACAAATGCAGTTCCTCACACACTATGTCAGTTCATTCATATTTACAGTTGAGTAGGAAACCAGTTGCTGTTCTAAAAAGAGAAGAAAGCAAATCCAAGGGTACGTGGAACGTTAATGGATAGGCTACTCATTTTTGCCCTGGAAGTTTGCTGGGATTGCATCATTCCCATTTGGGACACATGAGTTTCACATCCCTAGAATGCTCTCTGCTTGGCTTCAACAGGAATTTCCCAAGAATACCTCAAGCCTAACCAAGGCTTGTCCCCTTCCCCCTACTTCCTCTGCTTGGTAGACTGTTTCAGTTCAGTTCAGTCACTCAGTCATGTCTGACTCTTTGTGACCCCATGGACTGCAGCATTCCAGGCTTCCCTGTCCATCACCAACTCCCAGATCTTGATCTAACTCATGTCCATTGAGTTGGTGATGCCATCCTACCATCTCGTCCTCTGTCATCCCCTTCCCCTCCTGCCTTCAGTCTTTCCCAGCATCAGGGTCATTTCCAAGGAGTCAGTTCTTTGCATCAGGTAGACAAAGTATTGGAGTTTCAGTTTCAGCCTCAGTCCTTCCAATGAATATTCAGGACTGATTTCCTTTAGGATTGACTGGTTTGATCTCTTTGCAGTCCAAGGGACTCTCAAGAGTCTTCTCCAGCGCCACACAAAAGCATCAATTCTTCAGTGCTAAGCATTCTTTATAGTCCAACTCTCACCATACATGACTGCTAGAAAAACCATAGCTTTGACTATTTGGACCTTTGTCGGTAAAGTAATATTCCTGCTTTTTAATATGCTGTCTAGGTTTGCCATAGCTTTTCTTCCAAGGAGTCAGTGTCTTTTAATTTCATGGCTTCAGTCACCATCTGCAGTGATTTTTGAGCCCAAGAAAATAAAAGTTTGACTCTGTTTCCATTGTTTCCCAATCTATTTACCATGAAGTGATGGAACCAGATGCCATGATCTTAGTTTTTTGAATGCTGAGTTTTAAGCCAGCTTTTTCACTCTCTTCTTTCACTTTCGTCAAGAGGCTCTTTAGTTCCTCTTCACTTTCTGCCATAAGGGTGGTGTCATCTGGATATATGAGATTATTGATATTTCTCCCGGCAATCTTGATTCCAGCGTGTGCTTCATCCAGCCTGGCATTTCGCATGATGTACTCTGCATAGAAGTTAAATAAGCAGGCTGACAATATACAGCCTTAATGTATCCCTTTCCCAATTTGGAACCAGTCCATTTTCCTATGTCTGGTTCTTACTGTTGCTTCTTGACCTGCATACAGATTTCTCAGGAGGCAGGTAAGGTGGTCTTGTATTCCTGTCTCTTTAAGAATGTTCCACAGTTTGTGGTGATCCACACAATCAAAGGCTTTAACGTAGGCAATGAAACAGAAGTAGGTGTTTTTATGGAACTCTCTTGCTTTTTCTATGATCCAATGGATGTTGGCAATTTGATCTCTGTTTCCTCTGCCTTTTCTAAATGTAGCTTGAACATCTGGAATTTCTCGATTCACATACTGTTGAAGCCTAGCTTACAGAATGTTGAGCATTACTTTGCTACCGTGTGAGATGAGTACAATTGTGCAGTAGTTTGAACATTCTTTGGCATTGCCTCTCTTTGGAATTGGAATGAAAATTGACCTTTTCCAGTCCTGTGGCCACTGCTGAATTTTCCAAATTTCCAAATGCTACTCTGTGGCAGCAGGGAATACTTCCTCTGTGCTCTGGTGAGGATGCAGGGAGCTCAGATGGAATCCTCTTTTGGCTGAAGTTTACAGAGGTGACTTCAAGTTAAACATTACAGCTGTTACCCAGTTGCTGCTGGTGCTGAAGGCAGACCTCAGGCCCCTCAGGTGCTGGCTCATAAGAGATAGTTCATGGCCATGCACTCTCTGTACCACTGATCCCTTACTCCTGCTTATTTACCCACTCAACCCTGAGAACTCGCAACTGACACAAGAAGTCATAGCTCTCAGTGAGAAAAGGGCAAACTCATGTAACTATAGAGCCAAAAGTGACCTTCAGTTCAGTTCAGTTCAGTCGCTCAGTCGTGTCCGACTCTTTGCGACACCATGAATTGCAACACGTCAGGCCTCCCTGTTCATCACCAACTCCCGGAGTTCACTCAGACTCATGTCCACTGAGTCAGTAACGCCATCCAGCCATCTCATCCTCTGTCGTCCCCTTCTCCTCCTGCCCCCAGTCCCTCCCGGCATCAGAGTCTTTTCCAATGAGTCAACTCTTCTCATGAGGTGGCCAAAGAACTAGAGTTTCAGCTTCAGAATCATTCCTTCCAAAGAACACCCAGGACTGATCTCCTTTAGAATGGACTGGCTGGATCTCCTTGCAGTCCAAGGGACTCTCAAGAGTCTTCTCCAACACCACAGTTCAAAAGCATCAACCCTTCGGCGCTCAACTTTCTTCACAGTCCAACTCTCACATCCATACATGACTACTGGAAAAACCGTAGCCTTGACTAGACGGACCTTAGTCGGCAAAGTAATGTCCCTGCTTTTGAATATATTATCTAGGTTGGTCATAACTTTCCTTCCAAGGAGTAAGCATCTTTTAATTTCATGTCTGCAGTCACCATATGCAGTGATTTTGGAGCCCAAAAATATAAAGTCTGACACTGTTTCCACTGTTTCCCCATCTATTTCCCATTAAGTGATAGGACCAGATGCCGTGATCTTCGTTTTCTGAATGTTGAGCTTGAAGCCAACTTTTTCACTCTCCTCTTTCACTTTCATCAAGAGACTTTTTAGCTCCTCTTCACTTTCTGCCATAAGGGTGGTGTCATCTGCATATCTGAGGTCATTGATATTTCTCCCAGCAATCTTGATTCCAGTTTGTGCTTCTTCCAGGCCAGTGTTTCTCATGATATACTCTGCATAGAAGTTAAATAAGCAGGGTGACAATATACAGTCTTGACATACTCCTTTTCCTATTTGGAGTCAGTCTGTTGTTTCATGTCCAGTTCTAACTGTTGCTTCCTGACCTAACCTTAGAGATTAATTAATCCTCTCCCCCTATTTTCAAGTTGGAGAGCTGAAGTCCAGAGAAGGGAAGAGATCCACCCCAGATTCCCAAAGGATGTTAGAGGTGAAGCTAGGGCTCAAATGCAGATCCTTGTTCCAACTTTATAGCCTTTCCACATTTAGCTGGACTTCCATCTCTCTACAGTTCACTTTCCAACCCTAAAGCTTGCTTCTAGGAGACCGCCAGTGTATTGCTTGAATTGAATACAAGAGAATTGAAAATTAGATTCCAGCCTAACTCAGTAATACAATCTTCAACTATCTGAAACCCCTAAATTAAAAAAAAAATTGGGGGGGGGGATTCTTTAAGTAACTTCTTTAAGAAGATAAAGGAAGAAAGAGGAGAAGGAGGCTGGCACAATTTTAAATAGGGTGGTCAAAGTTGGGCTTGTGAGAAGGTAATATAGGAACAAAGATTTGAAGGAGGTGGGGAGTGGACCAGGTGGCCATCTGGGGAAAGAGGTTTCCAAGCAGAGTCTGAGCAAAGTTTCTAAAGCCTAACTGAGGAACAGCAGGGAGGCAGTGGGGCTGAGAAGGAGGGAGCAAGGGGGAGAGGTATAGGGGTGCAGCTCATGTAGGACCTTGAAGGCATTTTAATGACATTGGATTTTGCTTTGAAAGATGTAGGGAGCCATTACAGAGCATTTCAAACAGAGCAGTGATAGGATCTAAAAGTACATTTTACAAGGGTCAGTCTGGATGCTGTTTTGGGAATGGACTTCAGAGGAACAAGGATAGAAGTGGGGGTTCAGTCTGGAGATTACTGCAGTGACCCAAGCAACAGGCAACAGTGTCATGGACCAGGGATTCTGACTATATTTTGAAGTAGACCTCACAGGATTTCCTGATGCCAAACTCTGGAAAGACGTGTATAGAGACTGGCATATGAAGGGTAGTTTGGAGTTTCATCAGAGATGTCCTTGTTGGGCTGGGGGAAAATCCATTTCATGGTTTGGCCAAATTCAGCTGCTGGGAGATTATTTCCTCAGAAATTATCAAGACTCTCTGTTTCTTGTGCCGGAGATCAAAACAACAAGGCATCACGGAAAGGATTAGACGGTTTTATGTTTAAAGGAAGCGGATGAAGCTAGTTTGTTTGGTCTCTAGTTAACTGTGTTCCAAGTCACAAAACACAATGATTGCCACACAGGAAAGCATATTTCACAAGAGGCCCAGAGAAGGAGCCAGCCCATTACCAAACTCATGAATCAGATCTTCAGAGCTCCAGCTCAGGCTGAGAATGGGAAGCTGGTGTGGGAGCACCCAATCCATTTGCAATGGTGCCAAGAGCTCTTCCAAACAAGTTTTGCCCTTCATTGTGCAAGTAAAGTGTGTTGAAAGTTAAAGCGACATGACAGAACATGATAAATTGCTACCTAAGTATTTGTTCTGAGGCCACAGAGTTTAGCCCAGTCTCTTCATATACAAGTGCGAAAATAGTTCCAGAGGAAGAGTTTGTCTGAAGTTACACGGATCTCCAGCTTCCTCAGTGAACACTGAGCTGCTTTCGTTTATTATGCTTGGACGATTGGGATCTCCAGGCTTTCCCACCCTCTCATCTGTGCCTCTTGAGTGCCTCTTACAGCTCATTTCTGGGAAGCTCTTTTAGATTTTTGAGCTATTGTTTCACATCAGAGAATCTTTCTGCCCTCCCAGGGAAGTTCAATGGGGTATTTTGTTACTTTTGACTACGTGTAGAAGCCAGCCTGCAACTTGTCCTTCAGTGGTATCATACTCTTGTATATTCCCCTTCCTCACTGTACCAGGTTTGGTCTGTGCGACCAATAGCATACAACAGAGGTGGCGGCGACACGTGTGAGACTACATTCTGAAAGTCTGCGGCTTTGATGCAGGGTGCCCTCTTGCTCTGTACAGGGCTCTCTTAGATTATTTGTTTGGGATAGGCAAGCTGTTGTTTTGTGAGCAGCCCTATGAAGAGGCTTGTGGGGTAAGGACCTGAAGCCTCTGCCAAGAGCCAGTGAGGACCAAGGCCTACCAACAACTAGTGTGTGAGCTTCGAAGTGGATTCTCCTGTTCTAGTCAAGTATTGAGATGACTACAAACCCAGCTGATAGCCTAACTGCAATCTCCTGAGAGACCCTGAGTTAGAACGACCTACCTAAGCAGCTCCTGGACTTCTGACATGCAAAACTGTGAGATAATAAACGGTTGTTTTAAGCTGCTATTTTTTTTTTTTTGAGATGGGGTTCAGTATCAATTTTATTTTGACTCTTTCACCTTTAAAAAATGTAAATGCTAAGAAGTTTTGATGACATGAATAGGTAGGAAGAAATGAAAAAATTTTCTCACAGCACCGTCACACAATTCTTTATGTATAAAAAATTGCTTTCCTCTGAGTTATGTACCAAAAATTCCATCATGATCCTCAAAAATTAATTTTCATGATTCATTAACTGACAATTCTATTAGTCACTTCAGCAATTTTGTTGAAAGCAAAGAATTAGTAACCACTTGTGTTGCAAAAGGTCCTGTAAGGCAGAGATTAGAGTCATTCATTTTTCCATATCAACACCCTTGTTTTGGCTGGCCCTGCTGTTTAGTGCTCAAAGGTTTCTGCTCCCTGGGGCAATGCACCAAGGTCAGCCACATGGTGGGTAAAGGGGAAAGGGGACTGTATTTCTTCTATAAAATGAGAGAAGGGCTGTTGAGAAAGAGAAGATGGGGAAGGAGAACCTACCTGTCAGAAACGCAGGTACATCATTTAAAGAAGTCAGTTCAGTTCAATTCAGTCACGTCCGACTCTTTGTGACCCCATGGACTGCAGCACACCAGGCTTCCCTGTCCATGACCAACTCCCAGAGCTTGCTCTAACTCATGTCCATTGAGTCAGTGATGCCATCCAACCATCTCGTCCTCTGTCATCCCCTTCTCCTCCTGCCTTCAATCTTTCCTAGCATCGGTGTCTTTTCCAATGAGTCAGTTCTTTGCATCAGGTGGCCAAAGTAGTGGAGCTTCAGCTTTAGCATCAGTCTTTCCAATGAATATTCATGACTGATTTCCTTTAGAATCCACTGGTTTGATCTCCTTGCTGTCCAAGGGACTCTCAAGAGTTTTCTTCAACACCACAGTTCAAAAGCATCAATTCTTTGGTAGTCAGCTTTCTTTATGGTCCAACTCTCACATCCACACATGACTAGTGGAAAAACCATAGCTTTGATTATCTGGACCTTTGTTGGTAAAGTAACGTTTTTGCTTTTTAATATGCTGTCAAGGGTAGGAATTCAAGAGTCTAGAAATTGTTTTCTTTACAACTGAATGTGCCAACGGACTCGTGACAACTCTTCATGTTGCCATGAATAACATACATATATACCTATCACACTTTTTTCATCCTTGCCTTCATGGCTGGATGCTTGTTTTGACTACTGTAAATAATGCTGTAATGAACACAGGGGTTTAGCTCTCTTTTCAAGTTAGTGCCTTCTTTTCTTCTGATAAGCTGCTAAATTTTCAGATACTTTGTTACACAGGAATAGATAACATAGCCAGCTTCCTTTCCCACTACAACAGTTAGTCTTTTTTTGCACTGTCACTTGTCATTCCATCTCTGTCCCCTCCACCATCCTTGTCTCATCACCTTGTGCCTTCACATGTATCCTCATCACGAACACTCCTGAGGTCAAACTCAGACATCATCAAACCTGTTAGACTACACATGGTACCAGCTGGAGCAGACTGTGGACTTAACTTGGAATTTGAGAAAAGCTGAATAAAGCAACTACTTGCAAAAGTATGAGTAGGGCAGAGAGTAAGGAATATTATAGTACCCCATAGTAGAGGTAGGCGGCTGTTTACAGCCTGATGCCTGATGGAATAAGGTGAGGGAGCACTAGTTGGCACCTCGAGATAGAGAGGACTCTGTGAAGAAGGCCCCCTGACAGGAGTTGGACCTATCGGTCCAGGACCCAGCCAGGCATTGACACGCCAGCTGGGAGGATAGAATGCAAAACACCTCAGTTCCTGTTGGTGCTTCTCTCTCAGCAAAATCCAGCAGGAAGACATCAGGGAAACCTATGTTAGTTTGACTTCCCTTAGAAGACTATGGGATAAAGGCATAAGTAAAAGTCATTTATTTGAGAGGTTCAGGAAAAACTAGTAGAGAAGGGAGGAAGTGACGCAAGGAAGAGAAAGCAGCCAGGAAGACTGTGTTATAGTAAATCAACTATCAGAGTGGGTGCCTGGAGCTGAGTCCCACAGAGCCACTCGGGGAAGCAACATAAATACACGCCTCATAAGGGTCTCATCATTTCTGCTGTTAGAGAACTCCACCAAAGGGTGAGGGAGTAGGGGTGTTTATACCTCTAACGTCTTCGGTTGAGAGCTGTTCCTGGGGATGACTGTTAATTCCTGGGTATGTATGGAATGCCAGGCCAGCACACTGGCCTTGTGTGGTTCTGGGAAAAGCCCTCAGACACAAAGGTGCAGATACAGTAGCAGTTGGAAGTCTGCAGAGAACGGAAGAGGGTGAAGTCTGAAGGTTTTGGGCAGGGCATCAACAGGGTCTGCTACGGGGCCCAGGGATGTGGGCTGGATGCAGTAGAGACGCCCCTCCCGGTATACAACACAGAGTGGAAAAGTGTGTGAAGGGTGAATCTGGAGGGACAAATAAAACTTACATGCATATCTAAAGTAACTGGGTAATCACTTTGCTGACAAAGATCCATGTAGTCAAAGCTATGGTCTTTCCAATAGTCATGTACAGATGTGAGCGCTAGACTGTAAAAAAGACGGAGCACTGAAGAATCGCTGCTTTCAAACTGGTGTTGGAGAAGACTCTTGAGAGTCTTCAAGACAAGAAAGGAGATCAAACCAGTCAATTCTAAAGGAAAGCAACCCTGCACAGTCACTGGAAGAACTGATGTTGAAGCTGAAGCTCCAATACTTTGGCCACCTGATGCAAAGAACTGACTCATTGGAAAAGACCCTGATGCTAGGAAAGACTGAAGATAGGAGGAGAAGGAGATGACAGAGGAGGAGATGGTTGGATGGCATCACTGACTCAATGGACATGAGTTTGAGCAAACTGGGAGATGGTGAAGGACAGGGGAGCCTGGCATGCTGCAGTCCATGGGTCTCAAAGAGTCAGACATGACTGAGTGATTGAACAACAACATTTACGAAAACTCTGTAAATTAGTAATACTGTTTGCTTTCAAAACTACTTTTCCTTTTGAGTCTCACAATTACTTCCTCTGTCATTGTCATGCGTCTAGTGGTCTGATTGTGCAATAACCATGGCAGGAATTACTCCAGTACATGGAGCAGAAAACAGAGGCACAGAGAGGACTTAACTCAGTAAAAGTCAGCTGGATGCAGGGCATTTATAATCAGTTCTGCCACTTAGTGGCTGGGTTATCTTAGATAAGTGAACTTATCCCTCTTTGGGAGATTAAGTTAATAACATTGGGAGTACTGACATTTTCACAACAGAATTGTTGCAAGGAATAAGTGTTATGATGCATGTAAAAACCTAGCTACATGGTATGTGCTCTTAAAGTAAGTAATCTTTTTTGAGGGGAAAAAAAAAGCAAAGGCTTTTATTACATATATTTTTCTTGAGCTCATAGTTTACTTCAAAAATTAGTTCAACTNTGATGTTGAAGCTGAAGCTCCAATACTTTGGCCACCTGATGCAAAGAACTGACTCATTGGAAAAGACCCTGATGCTAGGAAAGACTGAAGATAGGAGGAGAAGGAGATGACAGAGGAGGAGATGGTTGGATGGCATCACTGACTCAATGGACATGAGTTTGAGCAAACTGGGAGATGGTGAAGGACAGGGGAGCCTGGCATGCTGCAGTCCATGGGTCTCAAAGAGTCAGACATGACTGAGTGATTGAACAACAACATTTACGAAAACTCTGTAAATTAGTAATACTGTTTGCTTTCAAAACTACTTTTCCTTTTGAGTCTCACAATTACTTCCTCTGTCATTGTCATGCGTCTAGTGGTCTGATTGTGCAATAACCATGGCAGGAATTACTCCAGTACATGGAGCAGAAAACAGAGGCACAGAGAGGACTTAACTCAGTAAAAGTCAGCTGGATGCAGGGCATTTATAATCAGTTCTGCCACTTAGTGGCTGGGTTATCTTAGATAAGTGAACTTATCCTCTTTGGGAGATTAAGTTAATAACATTGGGAGTACTGACATTTTCACAACAGAATTGTTGCAAGGAATAAGTGTTATGATGCATGTAAAAACCTAGCTACATGGTATGTGCTCTTAAAGTAAGTAATCTTTTTTGAGGGGAAAAAAAAAGCAAAGGCTTTTATTACATATATTTTTCTTGAGCTCATAGTTTACTTCAAAAATTAGTTCAACTGGACTGAGATATCTTCCAGTAATAGGCATTCTCTTCAGCTACATGACTGTGTGATAATTGAACATTCTGGAATTGAGCCATGAGAATTGATTCAAATAATAACCACATTAATGAGACCACATGACTGCCACTCCACTTGAAAGCTATAAAACAGAAACTTTCATTTCCTTTTCTTTATTCCTGTACTCTCAGAAGCCTGTTTTATCTCAGATTCCACATATTTGGAGAGAGTTATTTCATTTTACCTTCTTGCCTAATCATTAGTTCAGAAAGTTCGTTCAACCGCAGTTAAAAAAAAAAAAAAGTTGTCAATTAAAAAATGCCTGTATGTAGTTTACAGACTAAAAGCATATTTCTTTTCAGAGTTAGCAAGCAAGTGGGGCTTCCCCAGAGTAAGAAGGCATTTTGCCCAAGGATCTGTAGAGCATGAACACCTTGAGAATTTTTCCAGGGGGAAGGGAAGTGGAGGAGCACAGTGAGCAGAGGAATCCTGGTGCCCAGCGCCTGAACTCTCTGGAAAGAACTGAGCTGTCTGGGGACCTGAAAAGAGGGAGTTTATGTTTGAGTCAGGCCACAACCATACGTGGAACAAGATGGATCACCCCACATGCATATGCTTTTAACTCAAAACTGTGGTCATCTTATAATCTGTGAGTCTTAGCTTTAAAGGGATTTTGGAAGTGTAAGTGTCTTGAAAGAATACCTAATTTATCTCTCTTTCCCCCCCCGCCCCCCTTTTGGGGTCAAAAGACCCGGAGAGGGGTAGGGACTTACTGAAGATCACTTGGCAAGCTAGTCAGAGCCAGCAGAAGAAGCCAGAATATAGGATGATTTAGTGGTAGTTTTATGCCCATTACTTTGTGTCCATGGGGCACTCACTTTCCTCTGACTCCCCAGCTTTCCACCATTCCAACGGAATCCTCTATTTGTATACCTCCAATGTAGGGAGTTTATGACACCCCAAGAAAGCTCATTCTGTTCCATTTTCAGACAGCTCAAAAATAATTCTTCTTCAGAGTGAACTAAGAACTGCCTCTCCTTGGCTGACATTCTGGGTCTAGGCTGACCCTTAAGATGGCTCTCTCTGTCTCAGTGTACCTTAGAGCTTTGCTCAGAGTCCACATGGCCTCCAAGAACCCCTCATATCTGCATCCTGGTTTCTTATAATCCTATATTTTTTGGACTGCTTTAGAAACTGTTGCTCAGTCATGTCCAACTCTTTGCAACCCCATGGGCTGCAGCTACACCAGGCTTCCCTGTTCGTCACCAACTCCCGGAGTTTACTCAAACTCCTATCCATCGCTTCAGTTATGCCATCCAACCATCTCATCCTCTGTCGTCTCCCTCTCCTCCTGCCTTCAATCTTTCCCAGCATCAGTTTCTCATTTCCAATGTGTTGGATCTTCACATCAGGTGGCCACAGTATTTGGAGTTTCTGCTTTCAGCATCAGTCCTTCCAATGGATATTCAGGACTGATCTCCCTTAGTATGGACTGGTTGGATCTCCTTGCAGTCCAAGGGACTGGAGAGAAGACTCTCCAGAGTCTTCCCCAACACCACAGTTCAAAAGCATCAATTCTTCAGCACTCAGCTTTCTTCCCAGTCCAACTGTCACATCCATACATGACTACTGGAAAAACCATAGCTTTGAATAGACAGACCTTTGTTGGTAAAGTACATACACAATTACCTAGTTAAGGTTTCCTTGAGACTGGAAGGCTAGAAGGAAACACAAATGTGATGCCTAATTTTGTGCATCAGCTGGGCAATTGTACCTAGATACTTGATCAAACACTTCTTAGTGTTGCTATGAAGGTATTTTTTAGATGAGATTGCTAGTTTAATAAGTAGACTTTAGTAAAGCAGATTATCATCCATAATGTGAGTGGGCCTCCTGCAATCAGTTGAGGGCCTTCAGAAAAAGTCTGTCCACCTCTGAAGAAGTGGAAATTCTGCCAACAACTCTTCCTCTGGGCCTCCAGCCTGCTATTCTACCCTAAAGATTTTGAAGCTTTCAGCCTCCACAATGATATGAGCCAATTCCTTAAAATAAATCAAGCTGTTTCCCCCCATCTCTCTTTATCACACACAATTGGTTCTGTTTCTTTGGATAACCCTGACTAATATATGTTTTCAAGCATAGGACTTTGCCTTTAGGCAGAACTTCAGACCTCTCAGCATCCTTCATTCTTTCACTCAACAGGGAGACCATTATTCTGAACCAAGTGCTGGTGATAGGAAAAATATTGCAAAGGCAGTTCTGAACTTAGGGCCTTGATAAACTCATGGCTCAGAACGTAAAGCATCTGGCTGCAATGCGGGAGACCCAGGTTTGATCCCTGGGTTGGCCAGATCCCCTGGAGAGGGAAATGGCAGTCTACTCCAGTACTCTTGCCTGGAAAATCCCATGGATGAAGGAGCCTGGTAGGCTACAGGCCATGGGGTTGCAAAGAGTCAGACATGACTAAGCGACTTCACTTACCTTACCTTAAATTCATACTCTGACCAAAATCATAGTGCAGAGTGCCAGAATGACACAATGCAATCAGGATAGTCCTGGGTTCGTGTCCAGCTTTGACGATTGCCAGCTGGTGTCCTTGGGAAGTCACTCACCCTCCCTGAGCCTCAGTTCAGTTTCCCCATCTGTAGCAGGAGGGAACTGGATTAGATGATTGTTAACTTTCCTTTTGATTTTATATATTCAGTGTCCTAGTTTATTGAAAATTCAGGAAGGGAAGAACTGTAAATAGTATCAGGCAACCAATAGGATGACAAAAAAATGTTGAAATAAAACTGATAAAATTAGATGCAAAATGGGTTAGTGTTCTAAAGGGCAACAAAAACATCTAGGGCTCAGGAAAAAACCTGTAGATGAATATATAATTTATATTCACTATGTATACATAGTGAAAGGAGTGTGACAAAGCTGTATATTGTCACCCTGTTTATTTAACATCATGCAAAATGCTGAACTGGATGAATCACAGCTGGAATCAAGATTGCTGACAGAAATATCAATAACCTAAGATATGAAAATGATACCACTCTAAAAGCAAAGAAAGTTAAGGGGAACTAAAGAGCTTATTGATGACGGTCAAAGAGGGGAGTGAAAAAGCTGGCTTAAAACTCAAAAAAACTAAGATCATGGCATCCAATCCCATCACTTCATGAAAAATAGAAGGAGAAAAAGTGAAAGCAGTGACAGATTTTATTTTCTTGGGTTCCAAAATCATTCCAGACAGTGACGGCATCCATGAACTTAAAAGACACTTGCTCCTTAGAAGAAAAGCTATGACAAACCTAGACAGCATATTAAAAAGCAAAGACATCACTTGGCTGATGACAAAGGTCCAAACAGTCAAAGCTATGGTTTTTCTAGTAGTTATGTACAGATATGAGAGTTGGACCATGAGGAAGGCTGAGTGCCAAAGAATTGATGCTTTCTAACTGGTGCTGGAGAAGACTCTTGAGAATCTCTTGGGTTGCAAGGAAATCAAGCCAGACAATCCTAAAGGCAATCAACCCTGAATATTCATTGGAAAGACTGATGCTGAAGCTTAAACACCAATACTTTGGCCACCTGATGTGAAAAGCCAACTCATTGGAAAGACCCTGATGCTGGAAAGGATTGAAGGCAAAAAGAAAAGAGGGCAGCAGGATGAGAGCACAGAGTTAGTGTGAGAATTAGTATTTCACACTAACTCTGTGAGATAGTGAAGGACAGGCAAGCCTGATGTTCTGCAGTCCAGGGGTTTCCAACGAGTTCGACACGACTGAACAACAGATGTATACCAACAAGCAGTGTTACCAGACATAAGCTCTTTCACATTCATGAGTTTATTCTATTTCATCTTCATTAAAACACTTGGAGGTAAGCATTGGCATTCACAGTTTGTAGAAGAGAAAATTGAGACTTATAGACAGTAAATGCTTTGCCCAAATCACGTAGTTAGTAAGTGCCAGAACTAGGATGTATTCCTAGTGCTGTATCCTCTCCAAATAGTTTGTCTAGGTATAATTTTGAAAATGCTAAAAGTATTCAAATATACAGTAAGCATGTATCAAAGTTTTATTTAGATGTTTAAACAAAAGAAATATAAGATGACAAAGAATGCTGACAAAATATTTCTGTTAGATGCAAAATTGGTTAATGCCCCATGGGGCAGTAAAACACAACTTTGGGGGTTATCTTTTCTATCAAACAGTAGTAATTTGCATCTCTACTGGACAAACCAACCAAACAACCAACTAACCAAACAAACTATACCTAATCAAACATTCTACAAGTTAGCATCTAACTTACAATTATAAAATCTCTGGACCCTAATTAACAGTAAATAGTAAATCAGACAAACATACATGTTTCTAAATAGTCAGATGGTCTTTAGGCAGCTTGTTAGGCTATGTTCTTGTATGATGTTGACAAGACATCTGGTCATCCTTTTGATTTATTCTTGAGTTCTGGGTAACTTCATCAGTTCATCTCTATGACTACAAACTTTAAAAATTGTTTATGATCACAAAAATGGCTGGTTTCATTATATGTTGGGGATATTTGACCTGACTCATTTACATAGAAGACTCCTTGTTATATGGTGGTCAGCAAATCTGGAACACACGGTGCTGAACAACTACCACAGCTGGAGGACTGACTTCTGCTTGAGATTTCACAAGAAGCTAGGATGGAATGTTCACTGCCCACTATTATTGNTGACCTGACTCATTTACATAGAAGACTCCTTGTTATATGGTGGTCAGCAAATCTGGAACACACGGTGCTGAACAACTACCACAGCTGGAGGACTGACTTCTGCTTGAGATTTCACAAGAAGCTAGGATGGAATGTTCACTGCCCACTATTATTGTGAACATATTTTAACTTCACTGACATATAATTCACATATCACACACTTCATTCACTTAAAGTGTGCAGTTCGTTGGCTTTCAATATGTTCACAAAGTTGTGCAACTACCATAACAATCAATTCTAGATTTTCATTATTCCAGAAAGAAATCTCACCTTCTTCAGGTGTTGCTCCTCAACCCCCTAACTACTCTGAGCCCTGCTCCTGCTAAGTCGCTTCAGTCATNAGCTTTCTTTACAGTCCAACTCTCACATCCATACATGACCACTGGAAAAACCATAGCCTTGACAAGATGGACCTTTGTTGGCAAAGTAATGTCTCTGCTTTTGAATATGCTATCTAGGTTGGTCATAACTTTCCTTCCAAGGAGTAAGCATCTTTTAATTTCATGGCTCAGCACTCTTACAAATACCATCTCATTTATTTTTCACTATTATCTTACCACCTAACAATAATGGTAGCTACTACTAGTCCTATTGGTTCTGTTTTGCAGATAGGCAAACTGAAGCTCAGAGAATTGGATCAATTAACCCAAGATCATATTTCTAGAAAATCATGGGATGTGGATTTGCATTCAGGACCTCCTGGCTCCCACCTCAGAACACCTTACCTGCTCTAACTTTCATGATGTTGGATACACATCATACAAATATCAGTATGAAGATACCAAAGCACAAAATGTGTGTGGTACTATAAGGGAAGGCATGCTTGCCTTTAAATGAGCTGTGTCTCCAAGCCTGGACCAATTCCAGCTGGGATACCAATAGAATTTATATATGAGGTCATTGGCAGGTTTCCAGGGACTATGGAGCCAGGGAGAGGTGCCAGAGGACTGTCGATCGGCACACACTCTTCCAATTTGGGAAAGGGGGAAGAAAGTTGATTCTTCCNTATGTGAATGGAATCACATTACATGCAGTCCCTTGTGACTGGCATCTTCCACTTAGCATGATATTTTCAAGGTTCATCTTGAAGTCTGCACAAGTACTTCATTTTTTTTTTTATTGCTGAGTAATATTCCATTGTAAGGTCATGAAGAATTACTCTGTTTTCCTTTTAGAGTTTCACAGTTTTAACTCTTTCATTTATGCCTTTGATCCATTTTGAGTTAATTTTTGTATGTGGTGTGAGGTGGGAATCCAATTTTACTCTTTGGCACAAGGATATCCTGCTGTCTCAGCACTTTTGTTGAAGAGACTGTTCTTTCCCCACTTAATTGTTTTGGCACCCTTATAATCAGTTGACTGTAAATGTAATGGTTTATTTCTGACTCTTCACTTTTATTTCATTGATCTGTATGCCTATCATTATTCTAATACTGCACTGTTTTGATTACTGTAGCCTTGTAAGTTTTGAAATTGAAAAATGGGAATACTCCAACTTTGTTCTTATTTTTAAAGATTGTTTTGGGTATTTAAGGTCCCTTGCATTTTCATATGAATTTAATTTACAAGCTTGTCCATTTCTGTAAAAAATACACTTGGGCTTTTGACAGAAATTGAATCAGATATGTATTTATTGAGATGATCAGGTTACGTTTGTCCTTGACTCTCTTGATGTGGCATAGTACATTGATTTTTGGATTGTAAACAACCTCGTATTTCTGGGATAAGTCCCACTTGATCATGCTTACAAAAGCATGTATCTGTGGTCTTGTTGCTAGGTGCATATATGTTTATAATTTCCTGATGGATTGACCCATTATAAAAGTGGCTCTTTTTGTATAGTTGGAAGTACACCTGTCATTTCATTTTTTAAATATCTCATATACATTTTTGTTTTTTTATTCCTCCTTTACTGTTTTCTTTTGTATCAAGTAGTATTTTCTATAATTTAATGATATTTAAAAATTGCTCTTCTTTGCTCATCTATTCCAGTCTGAGAAACCCAAAGCTAAGAAATCAACCTCTATCAGATTTTACTTGCAGTCCCTAAAAGTAAGTGACTTCACCTTTCTCGAGGCCCCCAACATTTGCTAAGCTTCCTGACCTGCCAGCAAGTGAACTTCTTACTATCTTACTAGCATAATGCTGGGCTCTGTAAGCCATAAAATAGGTTTATCAGACCAGTCTCCTGGGAGGATTCATGGTCTAGCTTCCACAAGGAAGTACAACTCCTGGTCCTTAATGGTTACATGATCATATTTTCTCAAAAGTAAATCTATTTGCATGGCTTTGTTTGTGTAATAGATTTGTTCAGTTTCATCCTGATAGAGATTAAGAGCAGATTCTTTGATTCTTGGCCATTATTCTTTGCAAATAATTACTGGGGTTCACTAAAAGTATTCACTTTTGAATTCCAAGGGGTCAGTGAGAATGAAGTATCATTTTAAAATATTTCCTTTTAGTTTGTATAAGCATAGCTTGCCATACTGGGGGTTAGAGAGATCAGGAAGAAAGCAAAATAACAAAAGAGAAAAAAGGCTATTCTCACAGGCACAACAAATATAAAACATTAAAAACAGTCCGATGACAATATTCTACAACAAATGACCACAGTCCACAATTTTGCTCCCCTCATCAACTTATTAGGCTTATATAAACTTATTCTTGACTCACAAATCTTGGACCAGAAGCGTACTTCCATGAGGTTTTCACTTGTGAACTAGCAAGAGTCCTAGCAATCCTGCCTCTGTGCTGCAGTTCAGTCTATAGGTATCTACTTGTGGCTGCAGCACCAGCTAGTATAGTGAAGTGGTGTCTGGTGCAATCGTTCCCACCAAGACGTTGGGACTCTCCTTGGCTGAAGACTTAAGCATGCAGTAGAAGACTTGAGGTGAGCATGCAAGGAAAGTCAAAGCCTCTTGCTCTTGATCAGACTGATGGCTCTGTTAACTTATTTGAGAAAACACCTAATACTGATTTTATTCTAAAATCCCACAGGACTGCAGACTTTGTCAGGGTTTCCTCAAAGGTAAGAATATACTGTGGATGTGGAGATACTGATAAATCTACTTCAAAAAATGGACATAGGGAAGACAGAACTTCTTTGTTTGATGGGACAGCTTGTCCCATTTTGTGGGCTTAATATATAATGTCTATCCTACAACAGTATTAAGCCAATTAAGAAAACAGAGCATATCAAACACACCTAAGTAATTTTCTTATCCTTCCTGACTGCCAATGACAAAGCATGGATTATAAGGGAAGAGGCCAAGCCTTTGATATTTTAGTCATCTAAAATAGAAAACAACAAAGATGGTTTGACATGTAAAAACACATTAATATTTATATTTTTGTAAGCTACAAAACTGTGAATGTAATATTGGGAATGTAATATTGAAAAGAATTTTCAAGGAACCCTCAATAGCTTAAAACAGAAGCACAGATGCCTGGGGACAATGAATGGTTGTAGCTTGGCTACCTGTTAACCAGAGTGACAATGCTTGCTGCTTATTTATGCTCAGTCATGTCTGACTCTTGCGACCCCATAGACTATAGCTTGCAAGCTCCTCTGTTCATGGGATTCTCCAGGCAAGAATACTGTAGTGGATTGCTATGCTGTCCTCCAGGGGATCTTCCTGATCTAGGGATCAAACCCGGGTCTCCTGCATTGCAGGTGGATTCTTTATCAGCTGAGCTACCAGGGAACACTGGTACTAAATAAACATAACTGTAGGTATAATTATAAGGAACTCCAACGGTTTAAAAAGTGAGGAATTTCTGCTATTGTTTCATTTTGAAATAATCAAGGGCATGACAAAGTCAGCAGAAAGTACAGACAGTTTCTTCTGGTTAGATATATAATATTTGATATCTGGGCAGATTACACAGAAATTAACTTCTACTATTTCTCGTTGAGAACAAACTGAATGGTGGTGGTGGTTTAGTTGCTAAGTCATGTCCAACTCTTGCGACCCCACGGACTATAGCCTGCCAGGCTCCTCTGCCCACGGGGGTTCTCCAGGCAAGAATACTGGAGTGGGTTGCCATTTCCTTCTCCAGGGGATCTTCCCAACCCAAGGATTGAACCCAGGTCTCCCACATTGCAGGTGGATTCTTTACCAGCTGAACCAGAAGGGAAGCCCACAAACTGAATAGTCCAAGACAAGTTTGTCATTTTAACATAGAGAAAAAAATCAAATTCTACTCTTGTATTAACAAAACAGTTGGCATCAAAGAGCTTTTTAACAAGTCTTATGAGTAACAAGCCCAGTAAAGCAGAACCAATTTTGTCAAAAGTTTTAACGTATTTCATTGCTTCTTTTGAGACTTATTATTTGTAGGTATTATAAACAATAGAAAACAAAGTTTTCTTTCCCTCAAACTTCTACAGTGTACTCATTCAAATTTTGTCTCTTACTAATTTTTCACATTCTGACACAGTCATTTATTTTACTTCAAGACAAATTGCTCTTTTATGTTGATAAAACCATGCTTATAATCTTACATACACATTCATATTTCTTTGCTGCTTCAATTCTTAATATCGTCTCAATGGCCCATAGAAATTAAAACTTAAAAATTTATACATTTATTTGAAGAGAGCTGACATTATCACAACTAGATTCTTTTCTTCTAGAAAAGTGATAGGTTCATATGTTTGCTTGTATCTTATTTTGTGTATCTCAAAAAGATTTTTCTTGTTTTCATCATATTGAATAAAATGGGATCCTAACAGAATAGATAGCCCAGAAATAAACCCACACGCCTATGGTCAATTACTCTTCGACAAAAGAGACATCAATATACAATGGAGAAAAGATACTCTCTTCAGCAAGTGGTGTTCAAAAAGCTGGACAGCCATGTGTAAAGCAATGAAGTTAGAGTATTCTCTCACATTATACACAAAAATAAACGCAAAATGGTTTAAAGACTTAAATATAAAACATGATACCATAAAATACCTAGAAGAAGATAAAGACAAAATACTCTCTGACATAAACTGTACCAATGTTTTCTTAGGTCAGTCTCCCAAGATAAAAGAAATAAAAGCAACAATAAGCAGATGAGACCTAATCCAACTTAAAGGCTTTTGTACAGCAAAGAAAACTGTAAACAAAATGAAAAGACAACCTACAGAATGGGAGAAGATATTTGCAAATGATATGACTGAGAAAGGCTTAATTTCCAAAATATACAAATAGCTCATACAACTCAGTATCAAAAAAATAAACAACCCAATCAAAAATTGCAGACCTAAATAAACATTTCTCTGAAGAAGACACATAGATGGCCAAAAGGCACATGAAAAGATCCTCAACATTGCTGATTATTAGGGAAATACAAATCAAAATTACCACTAGGTATCACCTCTCATTGGTCAGAATGGCCATCATCAGAAAGTCTGTAAGTAATAAATGCCAGAGAAGGTATGGAAAAAACAGAACCTTCCTATACTATTGAAGGGTATATAAATTGGTGAAGTCACTACATAGGTTCCTTTAAAAACTAAAAACAGAGCTAACATTTGATCCAGCAACCTCACTGCTAGGCATGTGTCCAGAAAAGATGAAAACTCTAATTTGAAAACCTACATGTATCCCAGTGTTCATAGCCACAGTATTTACAATAGCAAAGACATGGAAGCAGCCTAAATGGCCATTGACAGATGAATGGGGGAAAAAAGAGGTGCCCCCTACAACGGAATATTATTCAGTCATGAAAAATTCCATTTGAAGCAACATGGATGGACCTAGAGATTATCACACTACGTGATATAAGTCAGATAGAGAAAGACAAATGTCATATGATAGCACTTATATGTGGAATCTAAAAAAATGATACAAATGAACTTAATTACAAAACAGAAATGAACTCACAGACACAGAAAACAAATTTATAGTTACCAAAGGGGAAGGGGTAGGAGGGATAAACAAGGAGTTTGGGATTAATAGAGTACTAAATACAAAACAGGTGAACATCAAGGTCCTGTTGTATAGCACAGGGAATTTATATTCAGCATCTTGTAATAACCTATAATGGAAAAGAATCTGAAAAAGATTATATATTTATATATAATATATAAATCGTTGTGCTGTACACCTGAAGTTAACACATTGTAAATCAACTATGCTGCCATTTTTTTAAAAAAAGATCATACCCATTTCTCTTTTTTTCCCAGCACTACTGAGATACAATTGGCACTTAACATTGTATAAGTTTAAAATATATAACATGTTGATTTGATACATTTATAAACTGTAAAAATTATTACCACCATAATATTGGCTACCACCTCCATCCCATCACATAGTTACCATTCCCTTTGTGTGCTAAGAACATTAGGTTCTACTCTCTTAGCATATAAATTACAACATTTAACCAATGTGACTGCCTTCTATTTCCTCATGGAGATAACTGTAGGCAAGTAACTGAATACACCTTGAAATACACAAACATTTAGCTACTAGCAAAACAAACATTACAAAACCTCCTCTGGCCACACACATTCCTTTTACATTTCTTAAGGTGGCAAACTAAAGATATATACTTGCTGCTGTTGTTCAGTCACTCATTCATGTCCAACTCTTTGTGACCCCATGTACTGCAGCACAACAGGCTTCCCTGTCCATCACCAACTCCCAGAGCTTACTCAANCAGCCTTGATGTACCCCTTTTCCCATTTGGAACCAGTCGGTTGTTCCATGTCTGGTTCTAAATGTTGCTTCTTGACCTGCATACAGATTTCTCAGGAGGCAGATAAGGTGGTCTGATATTCCCATCTTTTGAAGAATTTCCCACAGTTTGTTGTGATCCACACAGTCAACAGCTTTAGTGTAGGCAAGGAAACAGAAGTAGGTGTTTTTCTGAAATTCTCTTGCTTTTCCTATGATCCAACGACTGTTGGCAATTTGATCTCTGGTTCCTTTGCCTTTTCTAAATCCTTTCTTTGGGATTGGAATGAAAACTGACATTTTCCAGTTCTGTGGCCACTGCTGAACTTTCCAAATTTGCTGGCATAGTGAGTGCAGCACTTTCCCAGCATCATTTTTAAGGATTTGAAATAGCTCAGCTGGAATTCCATCACCTCCACCAGCTTTGTTCATAGCAATACTTCCTAAGGCCCACTTTACTCAATAATTGTATTAGACCAGAGGAATATATCTTATTTTACTATTTTACAAGTGAGGCAACTAAGCCAATAATGGTTATTAACTACTGAGTGACACACTTAGAATTTTGCTTTCTGGATTTCTAATCCAATATACCACATTATTTCTCAAAACTTGTGCATGTGCAACTGAAAAATATACCAAAGAAAATATAGAAAAAGAAAATTCTTGCACAGATGTGATTAACAGAGAAGGTATCTGAAATGGTTTGCATCCTAGTGGAGCATTTTAGACAGTGTTTTGATAGAAGCTAATGATATTAGACTACAGTTTCTTTTATTCAAATTCCCTCTACAATGGGGGAGGGGAAGATCTCCCAATAAGTTGAGCTCCTGATGGTTTTCCCTTTGGAGTACTTGTAATAGAGGATCAAGAAAGTGAAATGTGAGTGGTTTCCTGATTTTTGTTGTAACAAAAGCTTGTTGCTGAAATTTGCTCTTCTCCCCCTCCTACTACCCAAACACAGCATCCATTATTCTTCCCTTCCAAAGCCATCTCAGCAAAATCAGCTCACCTGAGACACCAGACGTAATGTAGGACATCTCCCATAGGATACTCAGACTTCCTCTTCTGGTTTGCTTTTTGGGTGTCAGGGCAAATCATGACTAAAGAGAGACTGCTGCTGCTGCTAAGTCACTTCAGTCGTGTCCGACTCTGTGCGACCCCATAGATGGCAGCCCACCAGGCTCCCCTGTCCCTGAGATTCTCCAGGCAAGAACACTGGAGTGGTTTGCCGTTTCCTTCTCCAAGGCATTTATGCATGCTAAGTCACTTTAGTCGTGTCTGATTCTGTGTGACCCTATGGACAGCAGCCCACCAGGCTCTTCTGTCCACAGGATTCTCCAGGCAAGAACACTGGAGTGGGGTGCCATTTCCTTCTCCGAAAGAGACTGAGACACCGCCACAAGGGGAGGCAGACTAGGCCTGGCTGTAGCTGGCTCTGCCTGGGGCCCCTGCAGTCCCTCAGAAGGAAGCCAGCGCTCCCATAGGGCACTTGCAGATACCAGCGGACCACCCAAAGGAACCCCCTCTCTCCCTCCGATAGCCAAAGAACAGTTTGTGTTGAGATTGTCCTCCCTTACCTTTTTAATTTTTCCCTGTCACCACTTTTGTATTCAACCATTCAGAATTCTCTGGGTACTTTAGGATCCCTTTTCATTAAAACATGCTGTTGGGTAACAATTGCTAGAATTTTCTTCAAGTCATTTTTCATGTCAGTCCCTTTCATTCTCATTGTTCTCCCTCTAAAAAACTGACATCCGGTAGGGATGATTTGAAAGTCATTTCTATGACCCTATCACTGACTCAGAGAAAACAGTAGGGGTTAAGTCCGGTGCCAACACCACACAAAATTTAGTCTTGGGCAAGTATGGTTCCACTGTACATATCTATTGACCAAAGGAAGAAACTGAAACACACCAGGCTCTAAGACTCCTCAAGGTCTGAGCTCTGTGTTTTAGAATAGTAAGACTGAATGACGCTGTGTGCTGTGGGTGTGCGTGCTAAGTCACTTCAGTCGTGTTCTGCTCTTTGCGACCCTATGGACTGTGCCTGCCAGGCTCCTCTGTCCATGGGACCCTCCAGGCAAGAATACTGGAGTGGGTTGCTCTTCAAGGGATCTTCTAGACCCAGGGATGGAACTCACATCTCTTATGTCTCCTGCGTTGACAGGCGGGTTCTTCACCCCTAGTACCACCAGGGAAGCCAAGAACGCTGGGCTACTGAATTTAAACATTGTAGGTGCCAAGATGGGACAGGGGGCCTCCCTCACTGGGTGGATCACAGAGGCATGTAGGAGATTGCAGAGCTGGCATTGTCCTGTGGAAGCTGGGGTGGAGAACTCACAGGGCCTGGGAGGCCTCTCAGACACTGGGATCTAATGAGCCTTAGATTGGGCCCTTTCCCTGTTAGCACAAAATAAACAGGAGACGCAGAGGCATGTTACACCAGACAACCAACAACTTCATACTGGCCCTCCAACTCTGTCCCTACAACAGGACTGGGAGGCAGGTGTTGCTGCCCCCATTTTACAGAGAAAGCAGCTGTCAGGAAGACGAAGCCTCTTGTTGAGGATCCTATGCTCAGTACATTGCAAAGGAAGAGCTTTGAGTTCTGCTCCTTGATTCAAATCTCCTCCCAAACCAGACTCCACCTTTCCCACGTACAAGACTACAGCTGAAAAGGATCACGGAGGACACATTTCAGGTCAACTCCCTCTTGGTTTACAATACAAGGGAATGGAGATCCTCAACAGAAATGATTGCTAAGGTCACAAGGCGTGCGCGTGACAAGCTGCACTCTCGGGAACCAAGACTCAGTTTCTTCTTTCCTGTGCAGCCTCCTGGGGAGGTGGGGGAGGGGCTGCCGCTGCCGGGGCGCCGGGGCGGTCCCTGCCGGCCGCGCATTCCACAACCTCCCGAGCCAGGCGGGCCGGGTGCCGAGCTGCGCGTGCCGGCCACTCCTGCGCGCTCCCGCCTGCCCGCGGCTCCGAGCTACCCGGCACGTTGACGGCCGAGGTCCGAGGGCCAGGGCTCACACCCCGCTGCTGGAGCCCGCCGTCCCCAGGACATCTAGAGAAGCGCTCCAGCTGCCTCTGCCCCAGGAACTTTTCGCAGACCTGGCACGATCCAGCAGCGGCGGTGGCCGCGGGTTTTCAAAGCAGCTGCGCGGATCTCGGGTGAGTGGGGTCATCGGGTGCCGTTCGTGGGCTCCGGCTCTAGTGCTGCCTCTACCCAAGTGCCCCTCCCAACTGCCTTCTTTTTATCTCCTTTTCCCCCATTTCTCCCTCTTCACCACTTCTGCTTTTTCTTATCTCCTTTTGTCCGCCGTTAAGTTCCAGCGACCTTTATCGGCGCTCGATCTTGGGCCTCCCCGGAGGCCGGAGCTCGTATGGGTGGGCTCCAGCCCTCCGGGAGGCAAGTCCGTTCCGCCCGCCCCTGCCTGTGGTCGCGCGGGGGAAGGGGGAAGCGCGCCCGGTCCTTGAGCAGGTTCTGCTCTCTCTTTGCTCTCCAGGCGCGGCGGCGGAGCTCGGCTCCCGGCCTTAGCGCACCCGCTGCGGGCGCTGCGCTGGCAGTTTGGGTCTTTGCANCTGTGGTCGCGCGGGGGAAGGGGGAAGCGCGCCCGGTCCTTGAGCAGGTTCTGCTCTCTCTTTGCTCTCCAGGCGCGGCGGCGGAGCTCGGCTCCCGGCCTTAGCGCACCCGCTGCGGGCGCTGCGCTGGCAGTTTGGGTCTTTGCACTCCCCAGAGCAGCAGGCTCTCTGTCTTACTTTTCTCAGAGCGCTGCGTGGAAGGCGCCCGGAGTTGGGAGTCAGGGGTGGTGGGTTCCAGCCGTGGTTTGTTACTAGGAGTTCTCTGTCTGTGAAATGGAGAAAATACCCTTTGCTTTCCGATCAAATGAGAAAGGGAAAGTTCAAAGACAAAGAAGACTTCCTCCCAAGCTCCCTCCTGCCTCTTTATTTAGGGGTTGTTCCGACTGCCAGCTCTCCCGCAGCGCTCACCCCCCTTCCACAGATTCCTTGAGGGTAGGCTCTGTCTCCCATCCTCAGCACCTGGCTCAGGACGCCCAGTACTGCCTACTGAGTGGAAGAGAGACATAAATCTTAAAAACCTCATGCAACTGTTAAGGCTGCTTTTGGGATTGAGTGGCCAGGCTGGGCTCTTACTCACGCAGCTCCACTTGTTTCTTCCTGACTCACTCGTTCTCGTCTTGTAGGCACCTGGGGACTCCTGTGTCACCCATTTATCTACAGATTCCCTCAAAGCTCTAGGCTGCGGCGGTGAGAGCCCCTCAGTCATTCGATCATGGAAGATTCCCTGATCATCTGCTAGGATCTGTGATCCCACTGTAGGGGATAAATAGTCCAGTCCATAATCCCGCAGGACTGTGAAGG